>CM077643.1:20152269-20274769 GCA_039707465.1 Rhabdophis nuchalis
TCTCTCCTCTCCCTATAATTAGCAATGTTTCAGCTGAAAACTGACAGTCGGGAGTGGAAGACGTGTTTCCTCAATTAAAACAATTAATTGGAGCAGGGGGGAGGGAGGAGGGGGAACGAGAAGGGAGGAAAGCTCTTTTAAAAAAAATATATGGGAAGAGCATCCCAAAGGGGTTTATTATGGGTGCCCAGGAATTGAACCGAGGTACAAGGAGTCCTTGAGTTAGGATAGGGGTGTTCTGACCGAGGCCTCCCGAGAGCATGAAGCAAGCTCCTTGTTCCGACAAAAAAAAACCTTTTATTAATTTCCTGTGAATTCTGGTCATTCGCATCCAGAAAAGTTTTTCAAGGGAGGATTTACGGTCACAGACCTTATCTGGCTTGGAGAGCTGACAGGCCGATATCTACAGAACTTGGTAAAGAGTCACCAACCAATTAAGTGAACTAATGGTCTCCTGCAAACTCCACTCCCCTTCTGCTCCTCTTTTATTCCCTCTGGGAGGGGCCATTCATGGTCCACCTGGGGCCTTCCTCCCAAGTCGACCCCTGTTCCTTAGCGATTCCCTTTGTCTGGCAGCTCTGCGCATGCAGAAACTGGGAACAGGCTCCAGCTGTTCCTCTGCCTCACTGATGTCTGACTCCGAAGGCAGCTGATAACTGTCAGAGGGCCCTGGCCCCCTCTCTGCCTCCGACACAGGGCCCTCCTCAGAGCCTTCCCCAGACTCCAGGACTGGCCCAGGTTTCTCCCCAACCTCTCCTCCAACCTCCCATTTCTTTGGAAATTGTGGGAGTGATGAAGCTCCCACAACTTCTGAAGGCAACATCTGTTCCATCGGTTGATCGTTCTCCCTGTCAGAAAATTTCTCCTTATTTCCAAGTTGAATCTCTCCCTTTGATCAGTTTCCATCCGTTATTCCTTCTCCAGCCTTTGGGTGCCTTGGAAAATAGCTTCCGGTCCAACTCTCACATACATTATTCCTGGGTGGTTATTATTATATGGCCGCCAGTGCGCAAATTGCACGCATTCTTTCTTTATACCAAATTTGTGCAACTTTCTTTTTTCCATCGCCGAGCCAGGAACGACGCTGTAATTACAACATTCCCTAACGAGGCAAATTCCCGCTGGGCCAAAAAAAATATATATCTGCAAATAATGTCGATGCGGTAATTACAGTGTTCTCCAGCCAGGCACGTTCCCGGATTGCAAAATTCCACCCCGGCGGTCAATTCCGTCATGAGAAAACGTGCATCAATTGCAGGAGGGTTTCTGGAAGTCCCTGTCATCGTTCTAACTCTCCCGGGAGTCCTAGGTGAGACCTCCAAACCAGCACAAAGGAACATTGTGGTGCATGGTGCCCATTTTTTGAGTTTGTTATTTTAACGAGGCCTAAGAAACTAAAGGGACGCGGTGGCTCAGTGGCTTGTCGAACAGAAAGATCGGCAGTTCGGCAGTTCGAATCCTTAGCACCGCGTAACGGAATGAGCTCCCGTGACTTGTCCCAGCTTCTGCCAACCTAGCAGTTCGAAAGCACGTAAAAATGCAAGTAGAAAAATAGGAACCACCTTTGGTGGGAAGGGAACAGCGTTCCGTGCGCCTTCGGCATGGAGTCATGCCGGCCACATGACCCCGGAGACGTCTTCGGACAGCGCTGGCTCTTCGGCTTTGAAAGGGAGATGAGCACCGCCCTCTAGAGTCAGGAACGACTAGCACATATGTGCGAGGGGAACTTTTACCTTTAAGAAACAAAGACGGGCTTTGGTGAAACCAGATGGAAAGGTAAGAAAAGTGGGTCAGATCCTTAGGAAACCAAAAAGAACACAGACACCTTGGCTCCAATTGAGGTGCCTCCTGGGAGCCTCTCCCTTTTGGGAATAGCCAACTGTTGTGGCCCAGCCAGCTCTGGATGAGCTGCTGATGGACTCCTCTAGTGAGGAGTCCTATGAGTCTGCTCTGGAAGAGGAGGAGGAGGGTGACCTTGAGAGAGCAGAGAGCCCGGCTGGTCATCAGGAGGCACCTGGGACTTGGAGTAGTGGGGAGGATCAAGGCCAGTTTGTCCCTGATGCTAGATTGAGAAGGGCTGAAAAAAGAAGGCTTCAATTGCATCAGAAGCAAACTCAAAGGAGTTGAATTAGTCCCAGCTGCCTAATGACTGGCCCCTCCCAAGAGGGTTTAAAAGGAAGTCTCGGCTAAGAAAGCCCTTGCAGAGAACAACGTTGGATTCCTAGGTTCGTGTTTATTCGTGTTGATTTTCACGTTCGTGTTTAGTCGAGTTAGGAAGCTTCGTATCGGTTCAGAGTCATTCAGGCAAGCAGCCAAGAGAGTTAGTGGCAGGCAGCCAGTCTTGTGTTAGTCGGAGAAAGGGTAGGGTCAGAACAGCCAACCTTGCGAGAAAACAGCGACATGCGAGCTCTCCACCTCTCCCGACAACCCTTAATTGGGTGGCCAAGAGAAGCAGAACTAAAGGTACCCCCCGAAATCAGCTTCCGGGGAATATGCCGCTTCTGTGTTAAGAGCTCCGCCAGCATTTTGCAGAGAGCGTTGTAACGCAACAACACAACAGGGGTCTTGCAGTCAACCCTGGGACTCTCCGGATGCCATCTTTGCCGTTCTCAACGGCGTGGCTTCCTCTCGGTCCTCGCGGGCGCTTGTCCCGTGTGGAGAAAAGAGAAGACGGTTGCGGGAATGGTTAGCAAATGGTGCCATCCGTAAATGGGGTGTGTGTGTGTGATTCTCAGGAGGTTTTGGCCGACGCGCCCGGGAGAAGGAAGTGCTCGGGGCAGGCGTAGCGAAGGCAATTCAGCAGAACTGTGATGCCAACAGTAAATCACATCCCTCTTCAATCCGTTATTTATCCTCTTACAGCAAATGCATCCTCCAAGGACCATCGGCACGCTGGAGAGAAGGAACGGCAGGCTTGGGGGCCGGTGGAAGATCGGAAAATATTTATAGGAAAGAAAGCAGGAAGGGAGGCTGGGCTCTTGTGGGCTTCTCTTGAGTAGCGGCTGAAGGTGGCAGGTGCCGAGTGACGGTGGGAAGGCCACTAACTAGGAGACGGTGAGTTCTAATAATAATAATAATATTAATTTTAATATTTCTAAACCGCACCCTCTCCCCACAGGGACTCGGGGCGGTGCACAGGCACAGTAAAACAATAAATACATATAAACATTTCATTAAAAATAAATTAAATCTAAACCTGCGCTAAAATTCCCATTAAAACTAAGCTATATTATAAAACCCCAATAAAACCCCAAAGACAGAGAGACTATCCTAGGCCGGCCAGACAGAAGAAATGAGTTTTTAATTTGAGACGGAAGGAGCGGAGGTCTGTGGTCGTCCTAATGTCGGGGGGAAGGTCGTTCCAGAGGGCCGGGCCCGCCACAGAGAGCGCCCTTCCCCTGGGCGTCGCCCGCTGACAAAGTCTAGTGGACGGCACCCGGAGAAGTCCCTCTCTGTGGGTGCGAATCGGCCGTGAGGATGTATGAGGCAGGATCCGATCCCGCAGATAGCTAGGTCCCGAGCCATGGAGCGCTTTAAAGATGATAATCAGCACCTTGAAGCGCACCCGGAAGACGACAGGTAGCCAGTGCAGCTCGCGCAAGAGCGGTGTTACATGGGTAAACCTAGCGGTTCCCATAATTGCTCGCGCGGCTGCATTCTGGACTAGCTGAAGTCTCCGGGTGCACCTCAAGGGGAGCCCCATGTAGAGAGAGTTGCAATAGTCCAGTCGGGATGTCACAAGCGCATGAGTGACTGTGCGAAGGGCGTCCCGATCCAATAGGGGGCGCAATTGGCGAACCAGGCGAACCTGGTAAAACGCCCTCCTGGCCACGGCTGTCACTTGATCTTCCATGGGCAGCCGGGCATCCAGGAGGACACCCAAATTGTGCGCCCCATCCACAGGGGCAAGATGTTCATCCCCTATGGCCAGCGATGGAGTGAGCTGGTTGAATCGGGCAGCCGGAAACCACAGCCACTCGGTCTTGGTCGGGTTGAGCCTGAGTCCGTTACTTCCCATCCAGACCCGCACGGCTTCCAGGCACTGGCACATCACCGCTACGGCATCGTTGGGGTGGTTTGGGATAGAAATATACAGCTGGGTGTCGTCAGCGTATAGATGGTACTCTACCCCAAAGCCACGGATGATCTCACCCAGCGGCTTCATGTATGTGTTAAACAGGAGAGGCGAGAGGACCGACCCCTGAGGCACCCCACACGTGAGGGGTCTCGAGGTCGACCTCTGCTCTCCTGCCAACACAAATTGCGATCGGCCAGAGAGGTAGGAGGAGAACCACCGTAAAACGGTGCCTCCCACTCCCAACCCCCCCAGCCGATGCAATAGGATACCATGGTCGATGGTATCGAAAGCCGCCGAGAGGTCTAATAGGACCAGGATGGAGGAACAACCCCCATCTCTGGCCCTCCAGAGATCATCAACCAACGCAACCAATGCCGTCTCAGTGCTATGCCCGGGCCGAAAGCCGGACTGGCGTGGGTCTAGATAATCAACTTCCTCCAGGTGACGGGGAAACTGTTGTGCCACCACACTCTCTACAACCTTCGCCAAGAAGGGAAGGTTGGAGACTGGACGATAGTTGGTTAATAAAGCTGGATCCAAAGAGGGCTTCTTAAGGAGGGGCCTCACCATAGCCTCTTTTAGGGAAGCAGGCAAGGAACCCTCACTTAAGGAAGCGTTGACAACCTCTTGGAGCCAGCCTCGTGTCACCCCCCAGGATTCCAGTAAAAGCCAGGAGGGACACGGGTCCAATAAACATGTGGTGGCTCGCAGTCGTCCACGTAACCTGTCCATATCCTCGGAAGTAACGGAGTCAAACTCCTCCCAAACAAGATCTATCTCGTGGCATCCCACTGGGCCATCAATGGGGGCTAGCTCGTTCTGTATCTGAGCGATTTTCTCCTGCAGAAAAATCACAAATTCCTCTGCTCTACCCTGTAGCGGGGCTTCCCGCACCCTCTGTTGAAGGAGGGAGCGGGTCACCCTAAACAGGGCGGCAGGGCGGTTTTCTGCGGATGCTATGAGAGTGGCACAATGATGACGTTTGGCCACTCTCAGCGCCACAATGTAAGTCCGTAAATGGGCTCTTACCTGTGTCCGGTCAGATTCAAATCGAGTAGACCTCCATCTTCTCTCTAGGCATCTCTTGTGGCGTTTCATCACCCTTAGCTCCTCGGTAAACCAAGGAGCCAGGGTAGCTCGCCGCCACAAGAGAGGCCGCAAGGGCGCGACCCGATCCAAGGCTCCCGTGGTCGCAGTATTCCATGCGGCCACGAGGTCCTCCATCGGGGCGCGGGTCAGGGGTACAGGAAGTGGCCCAAGCGCTGCCTGGAACCCATCAGGGTCCATCAGGCACCTGGGGCGGAACCAGATAGATGACTCAGGTTCCGCCTCCCCGCGGTGGGGGGTGGCGGTTGGAAAGTCGAGCCGGAGAAGTGAGTGGTCTGACCATGACAAGGGTGTGATGACTATATCCCCTGTACCCAGATCACTCTTCCATTGGCCAGAGACAAAGATGAGATCCGGTGTGTGTCCACCCTCGTGGGTGGGGCCTTGAATTAATTGGGTCAGGTCCATGGCCGTCATGGAAGCCATGAACTCCCGAGCTACCTCGGATGATTCGCCCACCGATGGCAGGTTAAAGTCCCCCATGACTAAAAGTCTGGGGGTCTCAACTGCCATCGTAGCGATCACCTCGAGGAGCTCGGGCAGGGCTGTTGCTACATAGCGGGGAGCCAGGTATACAACCAGCAAGCCCAACTGCCTCCCTAGGCCCCACTTCACGCAGAGGGACTCACAACCGGTGGTCTGTGGCACAATGGTCTCTCTCGGCTCAAGACCTTCCTTGATAATAACCGCTACCCCACCACCCCTGCCTAGGACCCGGGGCTGATGAAAAGCGCGGTAACCTGGTGGGCACATTTCAACGAGGGGGAGTCCTCCCTCGTGGCCCAACCAGGTCTCCGCAATTCCTACCAGGTCCGGCTAGTCCCATCCTGGGCATGAAAGCTGGCTAGGTGGCTTGGTGAGATGGTGAGTTCCAGCTCTGCCTTAGGCATGAAAGCCATCTGGGTGACTCTGGGTTAATTACCAGGAGACGGTGAGTTCTAGTCCTGCCTTAGGCATGAAAGCCGTCTGGGTGACTCTGGGTTAATTACCAGGAGACGGTGAGTTCTAGTCCTGCCTTAGGCATGAAAGCCGGCTGGGTGACTTTGGGTTAATTACCAGGAGACGGTGAGTTCTAGTCCTGTCTTAGGCATGAAAGCCGTCTGGGCGATTTTGGGCCAATCACCAGGAGACGGTGAGTTCTAGTCCTGTCTTAGGCATGAAAGCCAGCTGGTTGCCTGTCTCCTCTCTTTTTAAAAACCTCCAGTGATGAAGCAACCACAACTTCTGGAGGCAACTTCTGTTCAACTGGTTAATTGTCCTCATGATTAGGAAGTTTCTCCTTAATCCCAGGTTGCTTCTCTCCTTGATGAGTTTCCACCCATTGCTTCTTCTCCTGCCTTCAGGTGCTTTGGAGAATAAATTGACCCCGCTTCTTTGGGGCAGCCCCTCAAATATTGGAAGACTGCAATCAGAATTGCAGTCCTGGGTCCTCTTGGAGAAGGGTGGGATATAAATTGAATAAAATAAATAAATAAATAAAGAATAACAGAGCTGGCAGGGACCTTGGAGGTACCTAGCCTTAGTTTTAGCAGAAAAATTTGTACGTTGGGTTTTATGGATTAGTTTTAAATGGGGTAGATTTTAGCCCAGGGTGTTAATTTAATATAGTTTTAAGTATTTATGTATTTATTATTGTGTTTTTTATATTTCCTCTGCACCGCCCCGAGTCCCTTCGGGGAGAGGGGGCGGTTAATAAGTAAAATACATTGAATTGAAATTGATGTAGTCCACCCCTCTGCTCAAGCAGGAGACCCTATCCCATTTCAGACAATGACTGTCCAAGTCTCTTCTTAAAAACCTCCAGGGATGGAGCGCCGGGAATTCCTAGTGGCAAGCTGTTCCACTGGTTCATTGTCCTGACAGTTAGGAAGCTTCTCCTTAGTTCCGTAGTTGCAAAACAGGTACGCGTTTTGGCAAAAAAATAAAATAAATGGCCGAGAACATTAAGCATGTTTAATTAATCTCAAATTTGATGAGCTCCACTCGAACGGTTTGCCAAAAAGCCAGAAATGAGAAAAAGGAAATTGACGTGATCGGCCCAGCCTTCGCTTTCCCGTCTCTTTATCCTTCTTATCCTCCAAGGACCACTTCAACGGGAGGGTGGCTTTATTACACTTCTAGAAACGTTTTGCGATTGGCCCGTGGTCTTTTTACGATCCCCCTTTTCCGAAGGGGGGAAAATCCCCCGCGAATCAGAGAGATTCATTATATTCATAAATCAGAAGTCATGCCAGACCTTCCTTCCTTCTTCCCAGGGGAAGACGCTGAATTGATGTGTATTATCTGGGGACAAATTTCCTGGTTTGTTTGTCTTTTTACTGTTGTTGTGTACTTATATTTGAGTACGTTTCCTTAGGAAGAAATATTGGGGTGCGGAATGCCCCCAGGGACGGTCAAAAAAGTCAAGATGGCAACCGTACGATACCAACTCGACTAGTTTTGACCTTTTGCATAAAAGAAGGGCTGGATTTTGCTCACTTGGCAACGAGTACCGTATTTTTCAGAGTATAAGACGCAACGGAATATAAGACGCAACAAGGTTTTGAAGAGGCAAATTTTTTTTAAAAAGTTTTTGCACTGTGCAAACCTCCCAAAAATGGCCCGTTTTTTGCAAAAATGCCCCCCCCCTTTTAAAGGGCATGAATAGCCTTTAGGAGGCTTGTAGAGTGCTCCTCGGGGGGGGGGGGGACAAAAATGAGCCAAAAAGTGCCCGACTTTTCGCACAAATGGGTCAGTTTTTTGCACAAATGGGCCAGTTTTTTGCACAAATGGGCCAGTTTTTCGCACAAATGGGCCAGTTTTTCGCACAAATGGGCCTGTTTTTTGTCAGAAAAGGGCATGGATAGTTTATAGGAGGCTTACAGAGTGCTCTTGGGGGCTGGGGGGGGGGGAAATTGAGCAAAAATGGCCCATTTGTTGCTCATTTCTGCCCTCCCCAGCCCCCAGAAGCTCTCTGAAAGCTTCCTACAAGCTCTAAATGGCCATTTTGGTGAAGGGGGCGGGGTTTCGGGAGGCAAAAAATGCTGTATTTAGTGTATAAGACGCACCCAGTTTTTCAGCCTTTTTTGAGGGAAAAAGGTGCATCTTATACTCTGAAAAATACGGTATGTCAACTTGCAAAGCATCCCTGGCTTGCTCTTGAGTTGCCACAGGGAAGGGGGATGGGAAGCTGATGAAGCAACATGGCAGCCAAAGACAGGAGCACGTTCCAGACATATCTTTCTCAAGGCTGTCTCCCAGGGTTACCACAGAAGGGAGTGATCACTACAGCCCACAGAATTGCTCCACTGGGAATGTGATTTATGACACACCCTGGTGGGAGGGGGGGAAACAGGGTCATAATTGGGCTGTAAATTACGTGGGGTCAGAGCTGGCTTCACGTGGGGACATGAAGTTCTAATACAATACAATACAATACAATACAATACAATACAATACAATACAATACAATACAATACAATACAATACAATACAATACAATAGCAGATTTGGAAGGGACCTTGGAGGTCATTTAGTGTAATTCCCTGCCTAGGCAGGAACCTTATACCATTCAGACAAATGGCTATCCAACATCTTCTTGAAGACTTGCAGTGTTGGGGCATTCACAACTTCTGGTGGCAAGCTGTTCCACTGATTAATTGTTCTAATTGTCAGGAAATTTCTCCTCAGTTCTAAGTTGCTTCTCTCCTTGATTAGTTTCCACCCATTGCTTCTTGTTCTGCCCTCAGGTGCCTTGGAGAATAGTTTGACTCCCTCTTCTTTGTGGCAACCCCTGAGATATTGGAAGGCTGCTATCATGTCTCCCCTGGTCCTTCTTTTCATTAAACTAGACATACCCAGTTCCTGCAACTGTTCTTCATATGTTTGAGCCTCCAGTCCCCTAATTGTCTTTGTTGCTCTTCTCTGCACTCTTTCCAGAGTCTCCACATCTTTTCTACATCGTGGTGACCAAAACTGGCTGCCGTATTCCAAGTGTGGCCTTACCAAGGCCTTATAAAGTGGTATTAACCCTTCATATGATCTTGATTCTCTCCCTCTGTTGATGCAGCCTAGAACTGTGTTGGCTTTTTTGGCAGCTGCTGCCCACGGCTGGCTCCTCTTTCAATGGTTGTCCACTAGGACAATAACTGGCTTTCTTTTGAAGCTTGAGGTATGACTGCTGTTGAGCACAACATTTCTGTTGCTACGTGAGACAACTGTTAAGGGAATCTTGCTCTGTTTTACGACCTTTCCTGGCCCAGTTGTTAAGCGAATCACTGCAAATGTTCAGTTAGTCACACAGTCGTTCAGTCAATCTGGCTTCCCTATGGACTGGGCTTGACCAAAGGTCGCCAAAGGGGATCATGTGACTCCGGGACACTGTGACCGTCGTAAATAGGAGTCAGTTGCTAAGCGTCTGAATTTTGATTCGGTGAATCTGGGGATTCAGTGTGGTCGTCAGTGTGAAAAGCGGTCAGAAGTCATGTTTTTCAGTGCCGTTGTAACTTCGGTCGCTAAACGAATCGTTGTAAGTCAAGGAATACCTGTATCGTCCTCATTTCTTGACTTCTTTCTGCAGATGTTGCTAACGGAGTAGCCATGGGCTGGTTGCAATTGTTAGGATATTCAGCCTTATATTGGGTTAAGAATATATTCTTAAGGAGTTATGTAGCTTTAAGAACGGAGTATAGTCTGATTGGCTGTAATTATACAGCTCTACTATAAAGGAAGCTCAGGAACGCAGCTCATTCCCTTTTCGATTCCCTGTGCTGAGGAGCTGTGACTGAAGCCAAGAAGGAGTATTTGTTTTGCATCACTGTAAGATATCTATGTTTGGTGAAGGATAGTTTTGGAAGTTAGAATCACTGGTCGGAAGAAGCATTTTAGTTGCTACAAAGTAAAGACTATTTATTTTCTTACTATCAGAGTTTGTAGAGTTTGTTTGAGGTTACAGCAACGTATCTCTTTACTGTCCGGTGTATTACACTATTCCGCATTTATTTGCTAACACTGGTTAAGGGACCAGAGTTGTGACACTGGTTCTGAACCCAGAGTTGCTGACAGCAATTTTTGAACTCTTCCATTTTCCTCCGTTTAAAAAATTTAATATGCATCAGCAACGGTCCGTGGATAATTCTTTGCAAATCAAAACATCCGGACGCCCTTCATAGGTACGGCTACTTTTCTCTGTACAGTGGCTTGTGCAAAAAATTGTATCAGTTGCTCCTGGAGGCCGACATGTTTTCCCTCCCCCCACAATGCCCTAAGACGGACATCCACACCAGGGCATTCTGGGATAACCGTCCCCCTCCCCCTTGAGTGATCCCCATTTTTTTCCTCTTAATATCCTAGAACAGTGATAGTACAATAGCAGAGTTGGAAGGGACCTTGGAGGTCTTCTAGTCCAACCCCCTACCTAGGCAGGAAACCCTATACCATTTCAGACAAATGGCTCTCCAACATCTTCTTTTAAATAATTTTATTTATTCTTATAAAGAAAATCGTACAAACATAATTTTAAACACATTGGCCGTCACAACGCGAGAAAGCGACAACATATAAATAACTAAACTTAACAATAAAGTCCTAATAGGCCTAATATTTAGCACCAGCATTTACACTATATACAGCCCATCTAGTTAACCTACCTACTTCGTCAATTCTTATTCGTCATTAAATTTCTGATTGATATTATTCACCAATATCCGATTTGAACATATATTATTGCTTCAGTTGTTATTATTCGGTCGTTCCCGTATCCAATTATACCACCTCTTCCACGAGTTATAGAATTCTGAGTCCTTTTTTCCTTTAATTAGTTTTGTTAATCTATCCGACTGTGCGCACTCATTAATTTTATTTATTACTGCCCTATCCGTCGGTATTTGATCACTTTTCCATTCCTGGGCAAATGCCAATCTTGCCACAATAATTATGTGCAACACCAGAAACCATATCTCCATATTGATATCTGGGGGTTTAAGTCCTAAAAGGAAGGTTTCCGGTTTCAACTCTAATCGATGTTGGGTAATTTCTATTAACCACTGCCTGATCTTTTTCCAGTATTTAATCGCCATTGGGCAGGTCCACCACTGATGGAAATAGGTCCCCTCCCTGTGGCTACATTTCCAACAATTAGGCATGGTCCCAGGGAACATTCTGGCAAGTCTTGCCGGGGGTAAATGCAACCAATATATCATTTAATATATATTTTCCTTATACAAAGCTGCCATTGTCAATTTCATGTTTTTGAACCAACATCCAACATCTTCTTGAAGACTTGCAGTGTTGGGGCATTCACAACTTCTGGAGGCAACTTCTGAGTCCAATGCGGAGATAGGTGCGGGATATAAATTTGATAAATAAAATAAATAAAATAAAGTTGTTCCACTGGTTAATTGTTCTCATTGTCAGGAAATTCCTCCTCAGTTCTAAGTTGCTTCTCTCCTTGATTAGTTTCCACCCATTTCTTCTTGTTCTGCCCTCAGGTGACTTGGAGAATAGCTTGACTCCCTCTTCTTTGGGGCAACCCCTGAGATATTGGAAGACTGCTATCATGTCTCCCCTTAATCCTTCTTTTCATTACACTAGACATACCTAGTTTATCAGATCAGGCAGTGGTTAATAGAAATTACCCAACATCGATGCCGCTGAGGTGGTGTCCTGGTGTTTGGAGGCCGTACGGATCTGGATGGGTAGTAACAAACTCAAGCTCAACCCGTCCAAGACTGAGTGGCTGTGGTTTCCAGCACCCCGGTTCAGCCAGATAACTCCAAATCTGGCAATTGGGGGCGAAACACTGGGCAATGCTGGTTGGCGACACCCAGGGGAAGGGCCTTCTCTGTGGCGGGAACGACTTGCCCCCCGAATTACGCACCATCTCAGACCTCCGCCTCTTCCGCCAGCGTCTTAAAACGCACCTTTTCCAACAAGCCGGCCTAGCATAACCTACCGTTTTGACTGTTTTAGATAGATTTTAATCTGGGGGGATTTTATACGATTTTAGCACAGGGCATGGATATAATAGCTTTTTAAAATTTTATATTTTGTTATATTTGTATTGTTTTTTAAATTTCCTGTGTGCCGCCCTGGGTCCTTTTTTGGAGAAGGTGCGGGGTATAAATTTGAATAAATGAAATTAAATTAAAGTCATGACGTATGTCATGATGCATAACCTTTTTGTCATGTGAGTGCAACAGAGCATGCACGCACCTGTGCCCATAATACAAGGAGTGCATGACACCCCTCATGTGACCTGCCCCCTGTGCAGGCACGTGTGATCCCCCCTGTGCTCTCCCACCCACCTTGCACTCCGTTTTCAGCCTAGTAGTCCTCCCTGAAGCCTCCTAGGAGCAAAAACAGGATGCGGGAGGGGCGGGACCCACACCGTACCCCTGCGCTTCCTCCTGTCCCCTGCACATAGGCGCACATCTATAACAGACCTTAGCAGTTCCTTGCATAATTGCCAGGCCGAGAGCTTCCAGTCGCAAAGCTTTAAATTAAATTCTGGCAAGCCGTCTCTGAGGCACGAACCACGACAAGCAAATCTTCCGAAAGAAATACGAACTGTTGTCTCCTGCAACCACCACTCCCCTTTAGCTTCTATTGATTCCCCAGCCACGGAGGAGGCCCATTCAGCGTCCATGTGTGCCTTTCTTCCCGAGTCGGCCTCTGTTCCTCAGTTGTTCTCCTCTCCCGACAGCTCTGCGCACACGCACATCGGGAACAGGCCCCAGCTGTTCTTCTTCCCCACTGATCTCTGACTCCGAAGGCAGCTGGGAAATGCCGGACGGCCCTAGCTCTATCTCTGTTTCCGACGCAGAGCATCCATCAGAGCCTTTCCCAGACTCCAAGACGGGCCCAACTCCCTCCGCGACCTCCTCATCGTCTGAGCCTGCCCCCGGCTCCACTGGCGGGCCACAACATATACAGCCCAGAACGTAGTTTTTTTTTTCCTACTGGTAATTTTATAATTCATTTCTTTTTTTAAAAAAAATTGTGCAATTGGAGGAGGTGGAACACAAAAATGAGTCTAATCGATAAATGTCCATCCCTTCCCTGCAATCATCTGCGTGGCCTCTAGGTGGCAGCAAAGCTATGCCCTAAACTTTAGCTCTACCACCATCTATTGGCCATCTGGACATCTGCAGGCCAGACCCGATCACCTTAACGTTTTCAGGTCGTCATTCTGCTACAATTGCAGCCTAGCTGCATATTAGAAGTTGTGTGTTAAAAAGGAGGGGGTGGGGAGACGACAAGATGTTGGAAAACGTCTGGGCCAGAAATCATTGCAGCCAAAACAGAGGCGTTTGTCGTCAATAGGTCAACTCAAGTCAGTTAGCGAGTTAAAGGAGGTCTAAAAATTTCTTCTCATTATAAAATAATTGTTTTGACCAGAAAGCCTCCGGTTGAAATTCTTCCCCTTCGCTGGAAAATGGGATCAGAGGTGGTTCATAAATGAAAACGGTGAAAGCAATTTGCAGGCTTCCTGAGTAACTAAAAGAGGTAAGTCGGAAAAAATTGAGATGGGAGCCACGGCGGAGTAATCAAAGCTCCAGCCTTTGTTGCGCCTGTCACAAAAGTGTACGGGGCTTCAATCGCAAACGTTGCAGTGGCCATCTTGACTTTTTTGACAGCTTCCCCCTCCTGGGCTCCTCCGCCCAAGAAAACAAAACAGTTTCTTTGTTCGGATTAGCTTTTTTGGGGCTGCAAATATCTTGATGACCAGTAGAGGGCAACAAAGATTTAGAGATTCAGTGCCTTTTTCTCGCCATCTAGTGATCACGCGAGGTACTGCGGTTTGGATCCAATAATTCACGTCATCCGCAGGGAAAGAACAAGCGGATTATTATTTGATCGAAAGAAGGATAGAAGTAATAAATAAACCAAAAGAAAATGTTACGTCAGAACGCGCACAGTGTAACTGTGAGACAACCCAAGAGCAAATACAACAAAAAGAGCTTTGTATGTAAATAATGGTTTTATCCACAAAGAATATATACATACATGTACTTTAGTCAGACTTTAAACAAACAGCAATCAGCAATTACAGAAGAGAAGCACACATGGAGAGAGGGATACGCCCTAACAGGGCCTCTTCTTATTACAGGCTCTTAAAGCGATATCAGCCCAAAAACTGGATTCCCCAAATGAACCCTGTTGTGATTTTAAAAGGTGGTCAGACCCACAAGAGGAAGGGGAAAGAACAAGAGGATAATTATTTGATCGAAAGAAGGATAGAAGTAATAAATAAACCAAAAGAAAATGTTATGTCAGAGTGTGTACGGTGTAATTGTGTGAGACAACCTAGGAGCAAATACAAGAAAAAGAGCTTTGTATGTAAATAGTAGGTTTATTTACAAAGAATATATACATATACATACTTTAGTCAGACCTCAAACAAACAGCAATCAGCAATTACAGCACGGAAGCACACATGGAGAGAGGGATATGCCCCAACAGGGCCTCTTCTTATGACAGGCTCTTAAAGTGATATCAGCCCAAAAAACTTTGCTGACTCATTCCTAGCATCATTGTAGCATTCTGTTCTCCTGAACAGAAAAGGGAGATCAGATGCTTCCAGATGTTGGATGGAGAAGAAAAAGAGGCAGAGATGCTGAAAGAACCTGGTTTTATGCCCTCTCTCCTGTCTTTGATCTTGACCTTGCGTTCTGATTGGTTGTCAGGCTCCCATGGGGCCATGCAGGGACAACTCTCTAGGCCAGGGGTCGGGAACCTATGGCTCATGAGCCAGATATGGCTCTTTTGATGGCTGCATCTGGCTCGCAGACAAATCTATATAAATAACATAGCCATGCGCGCGCCGCACAATTACAGCCCAGAGCAGGACCACAGCCCCTCTCCCAACTGGTCCTTCCTTGCTCGGAGGGAAGCTTCTGCAGAAGCTCAGGCGAGTGAGAACAACTTCCCGCCGTTACAAACTCTCCGAGGCTGTAATTGTATGGGCTATGTTTTCCACAGCCAGTGCTCCACGCCGTGGAAAACATAGGTGCGCACGCACAGCCCATACAATTACAGCCTCAGAGAGTTTGTAACGGGGGGAAGTTGTTCTCACTCACCTGGGCTTCTGCAGAAGCTTCCCTCCGAAGCCCTCTGAGCAAGGAAGGACCAGTTGGGAGAGGGGCTGTGGTCCTACTCCGGGCTGTAATTGTGAGGCGTGCACGTGGCTATGTTTTCCACGGAGTGGGGCTGCGGCCTGAAGATGAGACAGGCACAGAGAGAGAGAGAGAGAGGGAGGGAGGGAATCAGAGAGAGAGTGACAGAAACAGAGAGAGAGAGAGAGAGAGAAAGAGAGAGACAGAGACAGAGACAGTGACAGAGACAGAGAGTGAGTGAGTGATTAAGTGAGTGAGAGACAGACAGACACACAGACAGACAGACAGAGAGAGAGAGAGGCAGAGACACAGAGAGACAGAGACAGAGTGATTAAGTGAGTGAGAGACAGAAAGAGAGAGACAGAGACAGTGACAGAGAGTGAGTGAGTGATTAAGTGAGTGAGAGACAGACACAGAGAGAGAGAGAGAGAGAGAGGCAGAGACAGAGAGAGACAGAGATAGAGTGATTAAGTGAGTGAGAGACAGAAAGACAGACAGACAGACACACTCACACAGAGTGACATAGAGGAAGGGAAGAGAGAGACACATACAGAAAAAGAGAGAGAAAGAAAGAAAAAGAATCAAGAGACTTATTGTACTTTGAAAGTGTTGGTCTTACATAAAATGCAAACGTTTACTTGTATTTAGTTTTAAACATATTGTATGGCTCTCACGGAATTACATTTCAAAATATGTGGCGTTCCTGGCTCTCTCAACCGAAAAGGTTCCTGACCCCTGCTCTAGGCTGTGTTTTGAGTCCACATTTGGTTGAGCATCGCTTCTTCCCAGTTGCCCTGTGGTGAGAATGGGCATAGGGCTCCTTCCATCCTTCCATCCATCCATCCATCCATCCATATGGGCATATCATGCCTTAATCCCACCACCCAGGAGCTGAAGGGGGGAGAGATCTTTATTATGTGGAATAGACTGGCTCAGGCCTTGAATGGCCCATTGACAAAGGTGGGGGCTATTAAGAGCGAGTCTGCTTCCTAGCTAAAACGTGTTTCTCCATTTCTGATCCAGGGAAATAGACTATTCTGCCTTTTTCAACATTTCCCAGGATATTCTAGGAGAAGGGTGGGTGCTAACTTCCTACCCCCCAACTCCAAGCACCAGAAAGGAATAGGATTTTGACCACACAGTTGTCACCGATTGTTGTGGCACTCTCTACGGACCCCTCTGCGCTCTGCCTTCTCATGCCTTGGCCGACTCTAGCAAAGCCCGCTGCCTTGTGCGTCTTTCCTTCGGAAAACTTTGGCACGCCAGTGACACCCACTCCGATCACACAATACCCTCCACCATCCCCCCCGTCACCATCGCAGCATCCTCTCCAAGTGGCTGATGTCAACAGAGGCTCGGTTCTCAAGGGGTCACCCCGCTTTTGGCCAGAAGGGACCTGGCACGACAACAAGCAATACAATACAATACAATAGCAGAGTTGGAAGGGACCTTGGAGGTCATCTAGTCCAACCCCCTGCCCAGACAGGAAACCCTAGACCGTTTCAGACAAATGGCTATCCAGCATCTTCTTAAAGACTTGCAGTGTTGGGGCATTCACAACTTCTGGAGGCAACTTCTGTTCCACTGATTCATTGTTCTCACTGTCAGGAAATTTCTCCTCAGTTCTAAGTTGCTTCTCTCCTTGATTAGTTTCCACTCATTGCTTCTTGTTCTGCCCTCAGGTGCCTTGGAGAATAGCTTGACTCCCTCTTCTTTGGGGCAACACCCGAGATATTGGAAGGCTGCTATCATGTCTCCCCTGGTCCTTCTTCTCATTAAACTATGACATCCCGACTGGACTACTGTAACACTCTCTACATGGGGCTCCCCTTGAGATGCACTCGAAGGTTACAGTTGGTTCAGAATGCGGCCGCGCGGGTGATCATGGGAGCCTCAAGGCAGTCCCACATAACACCTCTCCTGTGCGAGCTGCACTGGCTACCTGTGACCTTTCGGGTGCGTTTCAAGGTGCTGTTGACCATCTTTAAGGTGCTCCATGGCACGGGGCAGAGTTACCTGCGAGACCGCTTGCTGCCCCATACGTCCCTTCGACCGATACGCTCACATAGAGAGGGCCTTCTCCAGGTGCCGTCGACTGGGCAATGCCGGCTGGCGACGCCCAGGGGAAGGACCTTCTCTGTGATGTGCCCTACCCTCTGGAACGACCTGCCTCCCGAACTCCGTGTTATCTCAGACCTCCGCCTGTTCCGCCAGCGCTTAAAAACGCATTTGTTCCAGCTAGCGGGCCTGGCATGAATTACTCGATTCCTAACTGTGTATTAATTTACCAAAGTTTTAATTTGCGGGTTTTAAGTATGTTTTTAGCACAGGGATGGATTTAATACTGTTTTTAGGATTGTTTATGTATATTTGTATCTCTTTTTAAATTTGCCTGTGCGCCGCCCTGGGTCCCTTGGTTGTGAGATGGGTGCGGGATATAAATATGAAAAATAAATAAAATAAATAATAAACTAGACCTACCCAGCTCCTGCAACCGTTCTTCCTAGGTTTTAGCCTCCAGTCCCCTCATCCTCTTGGTTGCTCTTCTCAACCACCACAAAGACTGAGTGGCTGTGGCTACTGGCGCCCCGGTTCAACCAGCTGACTCCATCACTGGCCATTGGGGGCGAACATCTGACCCCCGTGGATCGGGCACGCAACTTGGGCGTCCTCCTAGATGCCCAGCTGTCAATGGATGACCATGTGACAGCCGTGGCAAGGGGGGCGTTTTACCAGGTTCGCCTGGTGCGCCAGTTGCGTCCCCTGTTGGACCGGGACACCCTTCGCACAGTCACTCATGCGCTTGTGACGTCCCGTCTAGACTACTGTAACGCTCTCTACATGGGGCTCCCTTGAGGTGCACCCGAAGGCTGCAGTTGGTCCAGAATGGGCAGTTCTGGGAGTCACTAGATACTCCCACGTAACACGACTCCTGCGCGGGCTGCACTGGCTGCCTGTGGCCTTTCGGGTGCGTTTCAAGGTGTTGGTTATTATCTTTAAAGCGCTCCATGGCACAGGACCTAGTTATTTGCGGGATCGTATCCTGCCCCATACATCCCTTCGGCCGATTCACTCTCACAGAGAGGGACTTCTCCGGGTGCCGTCCACTAGGCAGTGCCAACGGGCGACGCCCAGGGGAAGGGCCTTCTCTGTGATGGGCCCGACCCTCTGGAACGACCTTCCCCCTGACATTAGAATGACCACGGACCTCTGCTCCTTCCGCCAGAAATTCAAAACCCACCTGTTTCATCTAGCCGGTCTGGCCTAATTCCATGCTTCCCGCCTCAGTTTGTAATTTTAAATTATGTGATTCGGTTTTTAAGGTTACGTTTTTAATTTTTATAAATTTGTACAGGGGATTATTTAATTCGATTTTAGTTTATATGTATTGTTGATTGTCATAATTTTAAGTTTTACCTGTACACCGCCCCGAGTCCCTTCGGGGAGAGGGGGCGGTCTAGAAATCAAATAAATAAATAAATAAATAAATAAATAAATAAATAAATAAATAAATAAATAAATAAATAAATAAATAAATAAATAAATAAATAAATAAATAAATAAACCACCACAACAAAAAAGGCACCCCCAAAGGACTGCGCCACAAATGTCACCCATCAAGTCTGAAGCGATGGAGAGAATGTGTAAAAAGAGGGAGGCCGGGGGGGGGGGGGGAAGAGAGGGAGGAACGGAAGGAGGGAAGGCAGCATCTGAACTCCGGCGCTTTGTGATTGGGATGGAAAGGGTGAGCCTCCCATCCGTCAAATTTCTTTTCTGACTTTAAGGAGGGGAGGGGGCGGGAGAGGGAAACCTCTCGGCGTTTGTGTTGGTTTGGATCTCCAGTGTGAGCAAAGATGGAATTCTTTTTGCAGGCTTGAAGAAGGGAAGTTTTGTTTGCGTTCTCTTCCCCCCCAGGGGCCTCTCTCAAAGTTTAGCCCCATAGAGGAGGGGGGAAAAAAGGCAAGCAAATTGGCATTTTCTAAAGGAAACACAACGCTTTCGCTTTCGTGGGAAGTTCATTCAGGAAAGCGTGCTTTTATTTAAATTCCATTTTCCCCGGGTGTGTGTGTGTGTGTGTGTGTGTGACACGGGAGGGGTTAGCAATCTGCTTTAAAACAAAGTCGCGATCTGTGCGGGTTGCTTTTTCCCCATCCCGTTCGTAAAAAACAAAACAAACCACAACTCTTTTGTGTCCCATTTCTAGCCTAGACAAACTCTACACTGTGTAGAATCCTAGAGAGGGAAGGCTCCCGTGAGGGCATTTAGTCCAACCCAGAAATCCTCTGAAATTTAGTCAAATCCAAAGAGGGCAGAGAAGAGCAACAAAGTGGATTAAGGGACTGGAGACTAAAACACATGAAGAACGGTTGTAGGAACTGGGTAGGTCTAGTTTAATGAAAAGAAGGACCAGGGGAGACATGATAGCAGTCTTCTGTCTCTGTCTCTCTTTCTCTCTGTCTGTCTCTCTGTCTTTCTCCTTTTCTGTCTCTCTCTGTCTCTCTCTGTGTCTCTCTTTCTCTCCCTCTCTATTTCCTTCTTTCTTTCCTTCTTTCCATCTCTCTCTGTCTCTGTCTCTCTCTTTCTCCCCCTCTCTCTTTCCATCTTTCCATCTCTCTCTGTCTCTGTCTCTCTTTCTCTCTGCCTCTCTTTCTGTCTCTCTCTTTCTCTCCCTCTCTCTCTTCCCTTCTTTCCATCTCTCCCTGTCTCTGTCTCTCTTTCTTTCTTCCCGTCTCTCTCTGTCTCTCTCTGCCCCTTTCTCTCTCTGTGTCACTCTCTTTCTCTCCCTCTCTTTCCTTCTTTCTTTCCTACTTTCCATCTCTCTCTGTCTCTGTCTCTCTTTCTCTGCTCTCTTTCTGTCTCTCTCTTTCCTTCTTTCCATCTCTCTGTCTCTGTCTCTCTTTCTCTCTGCCTCTTTCTATCTCTCTTTCTCTCCCTCTCTTTCCTTCTTCCCATCTCTCTCTCTCTGTCTCTCTTTCTCTCTGCCTCTCTCTTTCTCTCCCACCCTCTCTTTCCTTCTTTCCATCTCTCTCTGTCTCTGCCTCTCTTTCTCTCTGCCTGTCTCTCTTCCTGTCTCTCTCTGTCCCTCTCTGTCTCTCCCTCTCTCTTTCTCTCCCTCTCTCTTTCCTTCTTTCTTTCCTTCTTTCCATCTCTCTCTGCCTCTGTCTCTCTTTCTCTCTGCCTGTCTCTCTTTCTGTCTCTCTCTGTCCCTCTCTTTCTCTCCCTCTCTTTCCTTCTTTCTTTCCTTCTTTCCATCGCTCTCTCTCTGCCTCCCTGTCTCTCTGCCTCTTTCTATCTCTCTTTCTCTCCCTCTCTTTCCTTCTTTCCATCTCTCTCTCTCTGTCTCTCTTTCTCTCTGCCTCTCTCTTTCTCTCCCACCCTCTCTTTCCTTCTTTCCATCTCTCTCTGTCTCTGTCTCTCTTTCTCTCTGCCTGTCTCTCTTTCTGTCTCTCTCTGTCCCTCTCTGTCTCTGCCTCTCTCTTTCTCCCCCTCTCTCTTTCCATCTTTCCATCTCTCTCTGTCTCTCTCTTTCTTTCTCTCCCTCTCTCTCTTCCCTTCTTTCCATCTCTCCCTGTCTCTGTCTCTCTTTCTTTCTTCCCGTCTCTCTCTGTCTCTCTCTGCCCCTTTCTCTCTCTGTGTCACTCTCTTTCTCTCCCTCTCTTTCCTTCTTTCTTTCCTACTTTCCATCTCTCTCTGTCTCTGTCTCTCTTTCTCTGCTCTCTTTCTGTCTCTCTCTTTCCTTCTTTCCATCTCTCTGTCTCTGTCTCTCTTTCTCTCTGCCTCTTTCTAGCTCTCTTTCTCTCCCTCTCTTTCCTTCTTCCCATCTCTCTCTCTCTGTCTCTCTTTCTCTCTGCCTCTCTCTTTCTCTCCCACCCTCTCTTTCCTTCTTTCCATCTCTCTCTGTCTCTGCCTCTCTTTCTCTCTGCCTGTCTCTCTTCCTGTCTCTCTCTGTCCCTCTCTGTCTCTCCCTCTCTCTTTCTCTCCCTCTCTCTTTCCTTCTTTCTTTCCTTCTTTCCATCTCTCTCTGCCTCTGTCTCTCTTTCTCTCTGCCTGTCTCTCTTTCTGTCTCTCTCTGTCCCTCTCTTTCTCTCCCTCCCTTTCCTTCTTTCTTTCCTTCTTTCCATCGCTCTCTCTCTGCCTCCCTGTCTCTCTGCCTGTCTCTCTCTGTCCCTCTCTCTCTCTGTCTCTCTCTTTCTCTCCCTCTCTCTCTTTCCTTCTTTCTTTCCTTCTTTCCATCTCTCTCTGCCTCTGTCGCTCTTTCTCTCTGCCTCTCTTTCTCTCTGCCCCTCCTTCTGTCTCTCTCTTTCTCTCCCCCTCTCTCTTTCCTTCTTTCTTTCCTTCTTTCCATCTCACTCTGTGTGTGTGTGTGTGTGTCCTTCCATGCCCGCCTTCCATCAGCCTTCCTCCCTGGGGAAATCACTTCCCTGCCGTGCCCAGATGAGACAACGCAAATGGCTGAACTCGGTTGCCTCTTCCCGGGGATGATGGCAGGCCGAAGTAGAACCCCAGCTGCGTCACTGGCCTTTACCTGCGCCAGGTGAGAACCACGGAGGTGAGCCCACCTTCCCCCACTGCCCCCCCCTCTTCCCCACGTGGAACATTGGAGGTGTCCTTTCCGCAAAGCCTCCAGCTGTTTCCTTCCGAACGGATTAACCTATAAAAAGGCAACCAGCCGACACCTGACAGCGCTTGATGGATTGAAAGTCAATCGGTTTTGACAAGAAGGGAAGAGGCTCCTTTATGCTAATCTCCAAATATTACCGGTCTTAAAAGCTGCTTTTTTGCTCTCTTTTTTCTTTCTGGCAAACTATCCATTCTATTTTCTGCCAAAGAACCAGTGTTTGGTTGCTCTTACCATCGCTACCGGTACGCTGCTCGTGGTCTGTTCACGCATGTGCTGGAGGTGTGCTGTGCATGTGCCAGACGTGCGCTGTGCATGTGCCAGATGTGCGCTGCGCATGTGCTGGACGTATGCTGCAATGCATGCATACATCCCTTCGTCCGCTCCGCTCCCACAGAGAGGGCCTTCTCAGGGTGCCATCGGCCGGGCAATGCCGGTTGGCAACACCCAGGGGAAGGGCCTTCTCTGTGGCGGGCCCTACCCTTTGGAACGACCTGCCCCCCGAACTACGTACCATCTCAGACCTCCACCTCTTCCGCCAGCGTCTTAAGACGCACCTTTTCCAACAAACCAGCCTAGCATAACCTCCCGTTCTGACTGTTTTTTAGATAGTTTTAATTTGGGGGATTTTATACAATTTTAGCACAGGGTATATTTAATATTTAATAGTTTTTAAAAATTGTGTACCTTTGTTATATTTGTTATGTTTTTAAATTTCCTGTGCGCCGCCCTGGGTCCTTTTTGGAGAAGGTGCGGGGTATAAATCTGAATAAATCTAAATCTAATGCACCAGATGTGCATTGTGTGTGCATGTATGTGCCAGATGTGTGTTCTACGTGCATCTGCCAGGTGTGCTGCTGGGCATGCATCTGCCAGGTGCACGCTGTGCATACATGTGCCAGATGTGCGGTGTGCGTGCATGTGTGCATGTGCCAGATGTGTGCTCCATGTGCATCTGCCAGATGTGCCGATGTGCATTCCTGTGCCAGATCTGTGTTGTGCGTGCATGTATGTGTCAGATGTGTGCTCCCACATGCATCTGCCAGGAGTGCTGCTGTGTATGTATGCACCAGATGTGCATTGTGTGTGCATGTATGTGCCAGATCTGTGCTCCACATGCACCTGCCATGTATGCGCTGTTCATGCATGCGCCAAATGTGCCCTATGCACACATGCACACTCCACCGTCCTCGCGACACCCAGCTCCTCTTCGGAGATCGCGTAGGCGCTGCAAGCTGTGCGCGCAGGCGCAATTGGCCCGGTTGCTTCAAAAACAGGTAAGAAACGTTTGGTAGGCAGGTAGACCAAAGGAGCCATCGTCCTGGTACTGCTCCCGACTACTATGGGTCCAGCCATACCGAGCCGTACTGGCCGGGACCCACCACTGTTCCAAACCAGTGGTGGGATGAAAAACATTTTCGTTACCGGTTTGATGGGTGTGGCTAAGTGGGGGGGGGAATGGGACTGAGTGGGCATGGCCAACCTGACATCACTCACCCCCACACCCACCCAGTCACATGACCCCCACCACCAGGCCACGCCCACAGGAAAAGGCAGGACATTTTTTAGGATTTCTCCCTATCTAGGTAGATTTTAAGTTTCATTAGTTTTTTATGCCGCCCTACTCCCGAAGGACTCGGGGCGGTGTACAGCCAAAATAAAACAGATATATAAAAGTTAAAAACAGTTTTAAAAAAACATATTAAGCAATTGGGCCTCAAAATTAAAAAACCAAACAAACCCCGATTAAAATGAATAAAAATTCGTAATTTAAAATTCATTTTTATGCCAGCCCGGCTTGTTGGAAAAGAAAAGTTTTGAGAGCACGACAGAAGGTGCGTAAGTGAGGGATAGTTCTTAATTCCGGGGGCAATTCGTTCCAGAGGACAGGGGAAGGCTCTCCCCCTGGGTGTCGCCAATCGACATTGTCTAGCCGACGGCACCATGTGGAGACTAGGGGAGCATACTGGCCCGTGGGAGGCTCTCGGGGGCAGAAGGCGATCTCGTAGGTACCCGTACTTTCCCTTCTCCAGTCACCCCCGTTTCCCATAGCCCCACTTCCTCCCCCACCCACACCTCTTTCGTTGCTTACCTTCCACACGGGCTGGTCCAGAGTCCGGAAGGGAAGCTGACCGGAGTGTTCGGCGGCCCCTAGCCAGCTGCCAATGCTGGGAAGCAGCTGGCTGGCAAAGACTTGCAGGGCCATGGCATACATGCGCGTGAAGAAAATGGCGGCAACAGCAGCAGCTTTTTCACTGACCGGAGAACTTTTCGGCTGGCCGCTAGTCTGCAGCCAGCCGCCGCCTCTTCGAGAGCCAATATGCAAAGCGTCAGTGCCAGCGAGCAGCGAGCAGCAACCAGGCGGGCGGGGTGAGCAACCGGCAACAAGAGAACTGATTCGGGGGGCATGGCCAGCCAGCAATCCCTACCGGTTTGCTGAACGGAGCAAAATTTCTGCCACCGGTTCCGGCAAACCAGTGCGAACCGGCTGAATACCACCTCTGGCCCGAACGATGGATGCAGGATGATGGGATGGCCTTGGGGCAGGAAGGGTTTTCGGCTGAGTGGAGGAGGGGTAGATGTTTCCACCTAGAGGTCCTCCTTATAACTTACAACGATCTATTTAGGGACCGATCCAAATTACCACGGCACTGAAAAAGGGGCACGTTTTTCTCATGACCGTTGCAGCATCCCCATGTGTCACGGGATCAAAATTCGGACCCTTGGCCACCGACTCCTGTTTATGACCCCTTTTGTGGCCTTCTGACATGCAAAGTCAACAAGCAAGCTGGATTCATTCAACAAATGTGCTCCTCACTTAACAACGGCAGTGATTGACTTGGCCACGGTGGCAAGGAAGGTTGTAAAATGGGGGGGGGGCGGGGAAACTCACTTAACAAAGCACTTAGCAGCAGAAAGAGCAGAATAACAGAGTTGGAAGGGACCTTGGAGATCCTCTAGTCCAATTCCTTGCTCAGGCAGGAGACCCTACCTCTATCACTTCCTTCTTTCCTTCCTTTCGTCCTTCCCATCTCCTTTCTCCTCTTCTCCCTTTCTCTTCTCCCTCCCTCCCTTTCTTTTTTCTTCCATTCCTCCTGCTCCACTCTCCTCCTGTCCTCCTCCCTCCCTTCTTCCCTTCCATCTCTTCCCCCTTCCCTTCCTTCTCCTTCCACCCTCCCTGTTCCCCTCCTCCTCCCTCCCTCCCTTCCATCTTTCCTGTCTACTTCTCCCTTCCTCCCTCTCTTCCTTCCTCCCTCTCCACCCTGCTCCTCCCCTCTCCCTCTGGCCCTCCTTCCCTTCCCTTCCACCCCCTCTTCTCCCCCTTCCTTCCTTCCTTCCTTCCTTCCTTCCTTCCTTCCTTCCTTCCTCCTCTCCCTGCTCCTCCCCTCTCCCCTCTCCCTCTGGCCCTCCTTCCCTTCCCTTCCATCTCCTCCCTCTCCTCCCCCTTCCTTCCTTCCTTCCTCCCTCCCTCCCTCCCTCCCTCCCTCCTTCCTTCCTTCCTCCTCTCCTCTCCTCTCTCCCTCTGGCCCTCCTTCCCTTCCATCTCCTCCCTCTTCTCCCCTCTTCTTCCTTCTTTTATTCTTTCCTCCCTCCCTCCCTCCCTCCTTCCTTCCTCCTCTCCTCTCCCTGCTCCTCCTCTCTCCCCTCTCCCTCTGGCCCTCCTTCCCTTCCATCTCTTCCCTCTTCTCCCCTCTTCTTCCTTCTTTTATTCTTTCCTCCCTCCCTCCCTCCCTCCCTCCCTTCCCTCTTGCTTCTCGTTCCCTTTGCCAAACCTATCAGGAACGGTGGCAGTCCCGAAGACTTTCCTTATTATTTATCGATTCTATTTATAATATTTCTACCCACCACCCTCGCCTGATGCTCGGTGGTTTGCAATTATTAGCAGCACCAACCAGCACTTCAATTCAACGGCCTGCACCTGGCCGCTCAAACACACCCAATCCCACCCCCATCCAAGCAGGTACACTTAAAATAGCCAGGCGACTCCAGGGTCCATACAACATCCTGCCAAAAAGGTGCCCCATAGATTAGCCCCGTCATCGACACCACCAGGCCTTAGGTGGGCCGTTATTAAATTTAAATTTAAATCTAAAATTGGCCTGGCCTTCCTCCGTAATCCAAGGGATGGAGATTGGAGTGTAAACAGGGCAACAAAATGATATTGATGATGATAGTATGAAAAATAACAGATTACAGACTAACAGAATTGGAAGGGACCTTGCAGGTCATCTAGTCCAACCCCTGCTCAAGTAGGAGAACCTAGACCCGTGATGGCGAACCTATGCCACGGGTGCCACAGGTGGCATGCGGAACCATTTCTTAGGGCACGCGAGGCATTACCCTATCTGCTCCAGCGTGCATGTGTGCGCTGGCCAGCTGATTTAGGCCTTCTTTTGAGGCGGTTTTTCACCCTCTGGAGGCTTCAGGGAAGCTCTTGTAGCCTCTGGAGGTGGGGAGGGGAGGCTGTTTTCACCCTCCCCAGGCTCCTAGAAAAACGCACACCAAAAGCTGGGGGGTCACGCGCATAGCATTATAGGTGTGGCACGCCCATGCATGACCCCCCTGCTCTCCCCCGCTTTTGGCACACGAGCCAAAAAAGGTTAGCCATCACTGCCCTATGCCATTTCAGACAAATGGCTATTCAACATCCTCTTAAAGACTTCCAATGTTGGAGCATTCACAACTTCTAGAGGCAAGTAGTTCCTCTGGTTAATTGTTCTCACTGTTGGGAAATTTCTCCTCAGTTCTAAGTTGGTTCTCTCCTTGATTAGATAGATAGATAGATAGATAGATAGATAGATAGATAGATAGATAGATAGATAGATAGATAGATAGATAGATAGATAGATAGATAGATAGATAGATAGATAGATAGATAGATAAGCCATCTCTGCCCTACCCCATTTCTGACAGATGGCAGTCCAGTCTCTTCTTGAAAGCCTCCAGGGATGAAGCTCCCACAACTTCTGAAGGCAACTTCTGTTCCATGGGTTGATCTCAGAAAATTCCTCCTTACTTCTAGGTTGAATCTCTCTCCTTGGTCAGTTTCCACCCATTATTCCTCTTCAGGTGCTTTAGAGAATAGTTTGACACCCCCCTCCTCTCTGTGGCAGCTGCAACCACCAATTAATGCCTACGTTGGATCTGAAGGACCTTCCTTTCAACCAAATTCTAACCAGCTATTGAAACTGGAACCAACTCGATTTCTGGGTGACCCTTCAGGGATGTCCCCAGGGAAGGTTGCCCAAAAATCAACGGGCCATCGCTGCAGGACTTGAAGTTTTGTGTTGCTTGGAGAAAATGGGACGCACAGCTATGGACCCTGGGTTGGCTTCTTTGAATCCTTTCTATGGTGGAGAACTCTGGGGCAAACTACATGTTCTCCAGGTCCACCAGATGGTCCTTCTGCTTCAGAAAGGTAGGGGGATAGAGAGAGAGAGAGGGAGAAATACAATAGGTAAGTAGGTAGGAATAGAGAGAGGGAGAAAAACGGTAGGTAGGTAGGTAGGTAGGTAGGTAGGTAGAGGAAGAGAGGGAGAAATACAGTAGGTAGGTAGGTAGAGGGATATTGAGAGATAGGGAGAAATACAGTAGGTAGGTAGGTAGGTAGGTAGAGTGATAGAGAGAGAGAGAGGGAGAAATACAGTAGGTAGTTAGGTAGGAATAGAGAGAGGGAGAAATACAGTAGGTAGGTAGGTAGAGGAAGAGAGGGAGAAATACAGTAGATAGGTAGAGGGATAGAGAGAGAGAGGGAGAAATACAGTAGGTAGATAGGTAAGAATAGAGAGAGGAAGAAATACAGTAGGTAGATAGGTATGTAGAGGAAGAGAGGGAGAAATACAGTAGGTAGATAGGGGGATAGCGAGAGAGAGGAAGAAATACTGTAGGTAGGTAGGTAGGTAGAGGGATAGAGAGAGAGGGATAAATACAGTAGGTAGGTAGGTAGGGAGAGGGATAGAGAGAGAGGGAGAAATACAGTAGGTAGGTAGGTAGGTAGGTAGGTAGGTAGAGGGATAGAGGGAGAAATACAGTAGGTAGGTAGAGGGATAGAGAGAGAGAGTGAGAAATACAGTAGGTAGATAAGTAGGAATAGAGAGAGGGAGAAATACAGGTAGGTAGGTAGGTAGGTAGAGGAAGAAAGGGAGAAATACAGTAGGTAGGTAGGTAGGTAGAGGGATAGAGAGAGAGGGAGAAGTACGGTAGGTAGGTAGGTAGGTAGCGGAGGAGAGGGAGAAATACAGTAGGTAGGTAGGTAGGGGGATAGAGAGAGAGGGAGAAATACTGTAGGTAGGTAGGTAGAGGCATAGAAAGAGAGAGGGAGAAATACAGTAGGTAGGTAGGTAGGTAGGTAGGTAGGTAGGTAGGTAGGTAGGGGAATAGCGAGAGAGAGGGAGAAATACTGTAGGTAGGTAGGTAGAGGGATAGAGAGAGAGAGGGAGAAATACAGTAGGTAGATAGGTAGAGGGATAGAGAGAGAGGGAGAAATACAGTAGGTAGGTAGGTTTAACCAGACTGGGCCACAGAAACATGTGGCCGGGATAGCTAGAAAGTATATAAAAGGGATAGCTGTCAAACGGGCCAGCGCTGGATTTGTAAATAGTTGTCTAATAAAGAGGTGTTGTTTGTCACTGAAGCGTGAGTCTGCCTCGTCCATTCACCCGATTTAACAACCACCTCTGGAAGGGACCTTGTAGGTCATCTAGTCCAACCTTGTTTTGCCTGATAGGTGGATGGGGTAGAGGGGGGGGGGCAGGGAGAAAGGAGGAGGAGCTTAGGAAAAAGTAACTCACACAAAACTCCTAAGTTGGTGGTCTCATTTTCATTCTTTCATTCGTTCGTTCATTCGTTTGTCCGTTCATCATATTTCTACACCATCCATCTCACCTAAGTGTCTCTGGGCAGCTTACAATAAAATTTTATTTTACAAATTGGCTTATTTGGCAGGCGTCTTTTGGACCTGTATCAGACAGATTAATATCCTGATCGAAGCCAGAAAGAGGCTGTTTTGCTTGCCAAAGATCAATCCTTGACAAGGACAGAAAAATAAAAAATTGAGTGGAGTCTATAGTCTGCCTTTCGATGGGCTTGATCCTTCAGGGCCTCAGGAAGCATCCGGTCTTTGGTGACACACACCACCATTTGCTGTACTCTGGGAATTGGGGTTCCAAATTTCGCTCCTGATAGCAAGATTTCTCAACCTTAGCAAGTTGTGTGTGGACTTCAACTCCCAGAATTCCTCAGCCAGGAACTTGAGAACTTCAACTCCCATAGTTTCCCAGCCAGCATGTTGAGGACTTCAACTCCCAGAATTACCCAGGCAACGGTTCGTGGACTTCAACTCCCAGAATTCCTTAGCAGTTTTTGGACTTCAATTCCCAGAATTCCTCAGGCAGCATGCTGGGGACTTCCACTCCCAGAATTCCCGAGGCAATGGTTCATAGCCTTCAACTCCCAGAAGTTAGTAACCCAATTGTTAAGTGAATCTGGCTTTCCCATTGACGTTGCTGGTCAGAAGGTCGTGAAAGAAGCAGTGGTGGGTTTCCATTATTTTTACAACCGGTTCGCTCCTGAGTGTGAAGAGATACCAGTCTATACCAGTCTGAGTGTGAAGAGATACCGTGGAGAGGGCGCGCAATTTGGGTGTCCTCCTGGACTCCCGGCTGTCTATGGAGGACCATGTGGCAGCCGTGGCCAGGGGGGCGTTCCATCAGGTACGCCTGATGCGCCAATTGCACCCCTTACTGGACCGGGATGCCTTACGCACAGTCACTCAAGCACTCGTCACCTCTCGACTCGACTACTGTAATGCTCTCTACATGGGGCTTCCCTTGAGGTGCATCCGAAAGCTGCAGTTAGTCCAGAATGCAGCCGCGCGGGTGATTACGGGAGCGCCTAGACACTCCCACATAACACCTATCCTGCGCGAGCTGCACTGGCTTCCTGTGGTCTTTCGGGTGCGCTTCAAGGTTCTGACGACCATCTTTAAAGCGCTCCATGGCTCCGGGCCTAGTTATATGCGAGACCGCCTCCTGCCCCATACATCCCTCAGACCGATACGCTCCCACAGAGAGGGCCTCCTCAGGGTGCCGTCGGCTGGACAATGCCGACTGGCGACACCCAGGGGAAGAGCCTTCTCTGTGGCGGGCCCAGCCCTTTGGAACGACTTACCCCCTGAACTTCGCACCATCTCCGACCTCCGCCTCTTCCGCAAGTGTCTTAAGTCACATCTGTTCCATCTAGCCGGCCTAGCGTAACCTCCATTACTGACTTTTAGATAGTTTTATATTTGGGGATTTTAATTTGGTTTTTAGCGCAGGATTTTATTGGAATAAGTTTTTTAAAATTTTATATGTTTTTGTATGTATTTTAGTATTCCTGTGCGCCGCCCTGGGTCCATTTGGAGAAGGGCGGGGTATAAATTTAATAAAATAAAATAATAAATAAAAATAAATAAATCTTCCTTATGCCTCCGGGGTTTATCCCCAATAAATAAGCCTCTGGTTTTAATTGAAAGGTGGTTCCTGTAATCTCCGTAAGCCAATCTTTTATCCTACTCCAATATCTTTGGGCTTGTGGACATGTCCACCACTGATGGTAGAATGTGGCCCTGGCTGACTCGCATTTCCAGTATTCTTCAGGCATTCCAGGGAACATCTTCACGATTCTTGCTGGTGGTATATGTCGTCTGTAGAGCATCTTATGCATATTTTCTTTAAAAGACACTGCCATTGTTAATTTTACTGTTTTATTCCATAGTTCTTGCCACTTTTCAAGATCCGGTGAATACCCCGAATTTCTCCCCAAGGCTATGTAGCCTCGTTTCTGACACTGTGCGCATATGTGAATGTCATGTGTGTGAGCACATGCGGGGGAGGCATATATATCCTACCTCATACATCCCTTCGACCGATTCGCTCCCACAGAGAGGGCCTTCTCCGGGTACCGTCAGCCGGGCAATGCCGGCTGGCGACGCCCAGGGGAAGGGCCTTCTCTGTGGCGGGCCCTGCCCTCTGGAACGAGCTGCCCCCCGCTCTCAGGAACATCACGGACCTCCGCCTCTTCCGCCAACATCTAAAGACACACTTCTTTCACTTAGCTGGCCTGGCCTAATTCCCCGAGATTATTTTACCGACTGATTTTAAATTAAATTAAGTTTTAACAAATGGGTTTTTTACACTGTTTTTAGCACAGGGCATAGTTTAATTTAATAAGATTTTATCGATTATTTATGATGTATTTATTCTCTTTGGTATATGTTTATATTCATGTTTTTAGTTTCCTGTGCACCGCCCCGAGTCCCTTTTTGGGAGAGTGGCGCGGTATAGAAGTCCAATAAAATGAAATGAAAATGAAAAATATAAGGTGACCCGATTTTAACATTGGTAAAGCGGGACACCATTGACCGGGGGCCGGGGTGTCTTGATTAAAAATTTGATCTATATGGAGCAACAAAATTTTTCATAGAACGCAAAAATAGTATTGTAATATATATTTTTTAATTTCAACATAAGTACAATTTACAAAATGTTTTCGGCGTTGCCAATGCCAAAAAATGCCATTGTTCATTAAGTCCAAACAATGGTGGTCGAATTCTAACAACTGATCAACAAGGCGAACTTTGATAAGCAGTTTTCGATAATCAGTTCTCAACAATTATTTGTTATTATTAAAGTTTAACATTATAAAATTAACAAAAATAATATAAAACTCATATCCTGGCGAAATAGCCACATGGCTGCCGAAAACGGTATATTCCCTTCCCGTTCTCCCACCGTTCCCTAGCTTGTCGTGCATTCTTTCCAAAAATCGGGACTTTTTTAAAACGCATGGGACGCGGGACAAATTGTTAAAAATCAGGAATGTCCCGTCAAAAGCGGGATGTCTGGTCACCTTGACTATATACCATAAGCACCTACCTTTGCAGAGATGCGGCGGGCTCCCACAAGGATTCCAGATGTGGATGCCGTAAGGATGAGTCAGCATCGGGGACTCGTTCCTTATCTCCGAGCCCCCGAAGGCAGGAAAAGAGATAACATTGATTCTCAACAACTGGGCCCGTAACAATGTTAGCCTCAGTTACGGCTTATTAGAAAATCAGACAAGAAGAAAGCAGCCTGTTAGGGAACCAAATCTCGATACGTACAAAATAGAATAAAATAAAACTCTGGCAGATCTCTTGGGGAAAGGGGTATTTGGAAGAAAAAGAAAGAATTCCCAGTGGTTCTGTATTTCGGATCCTTTCTGGCCTTCATTTGTTGACATCCATTTTGAATTTGGTCAAAAAGAATGCCTACCACAAACATATTCCTCTAGCTAGAATATTTGAATGGATTACCGTAGGTAGATGGATGAGAGATAGATGGATAGACAGAAAGACAGACAGACAGACAGAAATAGATAGACACATGAATGATAATAGATGTGAGAGAAAAGATAGATAGATAGATAGATAGATAGATAGATAGATAGATAGATAGATAGATAGATAGATAGATAGATAGATAGATATAGATATAGATATAGATATAGATATTAGATAGATAAAGAGAGAGAGGGAGGGAGGGAGATGGAGATGATAGATAGATGAGACAGAAATAGATAAACACAAATGATAATAGATGTGAGAGAGATGAGAGACAGACAGAAATAGATGATAGATAGATAGATTAGAGAGAGAGATAGATAGATAGATAGATAGATAGATAGATAGATAGATAGATAGATAGATAGATAGATAGATAAAGAGAGAGAATGGAGATGATAGACAGACAGAAATAGATAAAACACATAAATGATAATAGATGTGAGAGAGATGAGAGATAGATAGATAGATAGATAGATAGATAGAGAGAGAGAGAGAGAGAGAGAGAGAGAGAGAGAGAGATAAAGAGATAGAGAGACAGAGAGATGGAGATGATAGATAAATAGACAGACAGACAGAAATAGTTAAACACATAATACAATACAATACAATAGCAGAGTTGGAAGGGACCTTGTAGGTCTTCTAGTCCAACCCCCTGCGTGGGCAGGAACCTTATACCATTTCAGACAAATAGCTATCTAACATCTTTTTAAAGACTTCCAGGGTTGGGGCATTCACAACTTCTGGAGGCAAGCTGTTCCAGAGGTTAATTGTTCTTACTGTCAGGAAATTTCTCCTTAGTTCTAAGTTGCTTCTCTCCTTGATTAGTTTCCACCCGTTGCTTCTTGTCCTGCCCCCAGGTGCCTTGGAGAATAGTTTGACTCCCTCTTCTTTGTGGCACCCTCTGAGATATCGGAACACTGCTATCATGTCTCCACTAGTCCTTCTCTTCATCAAGCTAGACCTACCCAGCTCCTGCAGCCGTTCTTCATATGTCTTAGTCTCCAGTCCCCTAATCATCTTGGTTGCCCTTCTCTGCACTCTTTCCAGAGTCTCCACGTCTTTTCTACATCGCGGCGACCAAAACTGAATGCATTATTCCAAGTGTGGCCTTACCAAGGCACCATACAGTGGCATTAACACTTCACGTGATCTAGATTCTATCCCTCTGTTTATGCAGCCTAGAACTGTGTTGGCTTTTTTGGCAGCTGCTGCACACTGCTGGCTCATATTTCAATGGTTGTCCACTAGGATTCCAAGATCCCTCTCACAGTTGCTACTATTGAGCAAGGTACCACCTATACTGTACTTGTGCATTTGGTTTTTCTTGCCTATATGTAGGGCCTTACTTACTTACATAAATGATAATAGATGTGAGAGATGATAGATAGATAGATAGATGATAGATAGATAGATAGATAGATAGATAGAGAGAGAGACAGACATACAGACAGACAGACAGACAGACAGAGACAGACAGAGACATAGATAGAATAGATACAAGCAACATAGTTATAGTCATAAGTGGAAAGAGATAGATACCAGGAAGTAAGAGAAGAAGAATAGCAATACAGAGTAGATAATTTGATAATTAGGATATGGATGATAGAGATAGAGAGAGAGAGATGATAGATAGATGATAGATAGATGATAGATAGATAGATAGATAGATAGATAGATAGATAGATAGATAGATAGATAGATAGATAGATAGATTATATAGGTTGGTAGGTAGAGACAGATGATAATAAATGATAGAAGAGAGATATAGATAGATAGATAGATGAGAGAGAGAGAGAGAAATTATATAGGTAGGTAGGTAGAGACAGATGATAATAGATGATAGATAGATAGATAGATAGATAGATAGATAGATAGATAGATAGATAGATGATTAGGTAGGTAGGTAGATTGATTATATGTAGGTAGGTAGAGCTAGATGATAGAGAGATGATAGGGTCATGAAACGTCTACAAGAAAACAGCCAAGTTCAAAGAGCACCAAGGTCCCTCCTCCTCTTCCTCCTCTTCCCTGCACATCCCACTCCCTTCGAGCACTGATGACATTACCTGGCTGGGCCATGAAACGTTGCAAGAAAGCTACCCAGCTCAGAGGGCACCAAGGACCCCATGGTTCACCCCAGAGCTACAAATATTCTCTTCTATCTGTTTCCTGTTTGCTATGCATTTCTAGGAAGCCCGCGATTCCCCATTTTAGACCCCGGATGTCGGCATAGCTGGACGCGGTCTTCCTATACCGTATAACGAGGACCGTGCCCGTTCGATATTAGGTTTTGCAGAGAATCCTAGTGAGCAGGTGCTGATGTTCTCTCCCCCCTTTGCATCCATGTGATCTCTTGCCTTTGTGCTACGAACCAGATCAAACGTGGCTTTTAAATAATCTTTCGATCCCCGTTGAAAGCGTAGCCTCCTTTTAAAAATAAAAACGGGTGAATGTATTTTTGCTGCTCATTTGCATTTAAATAAGTGATTTTTTTTTTGGCCATGTTTGTTCAGAAAGTCTAAACAGCCTCCAAACTTCATTCATATGTATGGATTCTCCCCAAAAATGTCGAGGCTCTCTTTAAATCTGCAGCGCTCCCTGGAAGGATCAGGTGCCCCTTGAAAGGATCCCAAAATACATCTGGAGATTTTATTTTATTTTAGTTTATGCCATTTCATTTCATTTCACTTCACTTCACTTTATTTTATTTTATTATTTTATTTTATTTTATTTTATTTTATTTTATTTTATTTTATTTTATTTTATTTTATTTTATTTTATTTTATTTTATTTTATTTTATTTTATTATTTTATTTTATTTTATTATTTTATTTTATTTTACTTTACTTTACTTTACTTTACATTTTATTTTGTTGTGTTGTGTTGTTTGTTTCATTTCGTTTCATTTCATTTCATTTCATTTATTTATTTTATTTTATTTTATTTTATTTTATTTTATTTTATTATTTTATTTTATTTTATTTTATTTTATTTTATTTTACTTTATTTTATTTTATTTTACTTTATTTGATATTTTATTTGATATTTCGTTTCATTTTATTTATATATTCTCTTCTCTTTCCCATTCTATTCTATTCTATTCTATTTCCTTCCCTTCCCTTCCATTCTATTCTGTAATTCAGTTCAATCCAATCCTATCTTATCTTACCTATTCTAAAAATTAGTTTTCCATCGGGGGAATATGACAGAATTTTTGGGAAGGGGAGAAAGAGAGAAGCACATTCGTGCACATGTACACACACACACACACACACACAAACATACACACACACACACACACACACACACACACACACTCGAACAGACAGAAGGCGTTTTCTTCCATTTATTAGGGATGTGTGTGTCGGAATAAATCTTACCTGTTTTACTTTCCAATTCGCAGAGATATTTCCTCCCGGAAAGAGTTATGACTCAAGTTTTAATAAAATATCAAGGCATAAATTTGCAACTCGCCTTGACGAAGGAGAGAGGGGGGGGATATGGAAATGGAGAAAAAGTCTGAGCTTTTGACTTTCTCTCTCTCTCCCTCTTTGTCTCTCTCTCTCTCTCTCTCCCTCTTTTTACAGCCCAAATATCTGCTTTCCTGAAAAAAGGAGAAGAAAAAACCATTTTCGGCAGATTTCTGCGGCTGCAATCCAGCGCTGCCTGGAATGACCATCACCCCATCTCAGGGAGCGCTCCAAAAGTACAGGCAGTTCTCGACTTATGACCGTTCATTTAGTGACCGTTTAACATTAGAACGGCATTGAAAAAAGTGACGCCCGATTGTTTCTCACGGTTAATGACCGTTGCGGGCTCCTCATGGTCAAAATTCAGGTGCCTGTGGCAACCGACTTGTATTTATGACGGTCGCAGTGTCCCGGGCCCACGCAAACCCCTTCTGATGTGCAACGTCAATGGGGAAGCCAGATTCACTTAACGACCGAACGACCGCGGGGATTCCCTTCACCACAGTTGTACCAGAAAGGCGGCGAAATGAGGCGAAATGCGGCAGTCTTGCGTGATGGGAAGGGAAATTTTGCCCTCAGTGGTGGTCGGAATTCAAGGACTGGCTGCTTTTGGATGAGGCGGACCTGGGTTCAAATCCTCCTGAGGCATGGGAGCCCCTTGTAGGATTGTGTGCCGATTTTAACATACCTCACAGGACTGTTGTTGGTACCACCCCCCCCCCCAAATTAAATCAATCTTGGACCTAGATTAGAACATGGAAAAAGAAGGCTATTGAGTCTATAAAAATAGCATATGTAGAGCAGTATTTCTCAACATTGGCAGCTTTGAGGGGCTTGGACTTCAATTCCCAGAATTCCCTCAATCACCTCCACGGGTATGAAAGCATGCTGGCTGGGGAATTCTGGGAGTTGAAGTCCATATACAATACAATACAACAGCAGAGTTGGAAGGGACCTTGGAGGTCTTCTAGTCCAACCCCCTGCCTAGGCAGGAAACCCTATACTATTTCAGACAAATGGCTACCCAACATCTTCTTAAAGACTTCCAGTGTTGGGGCATTCACAACTTCTGGAGGCAACTTCTGTTCCACTGATTAATTGTTCTAACTGTCAGGAAATTTCTCCTCAGTTCTAGGTTGCTTCTCTCCTTGATTAGTTTCCACCCATTGCTTCTTGTTCTGCCCTCAGGTGCTTTGGAGAATAGCTTGACTCCCTCTTCTTTGTGGCAACCCCTGAGATATTGGAAGACTGCTATCATGTCTCCCCTGGTCCTTGTTTTCATTAAACTAGATATACCATTCTTCATATGTTTGAGCCTCCAGTACCCTAATCCTCTTTGTTGCTCTTCTCTGCACTCTTTCTAGAGTCTCCACATCTTTTCTACATCGTGGTGACCAAAACTGGATGATGTATTCCAAGTGTGGCCTTACTGAGGCCTTATAAAGTGGTATTAACCCTTCACCTGATCTTGATTCTCTCCCTCTGTTTATGCAGCCTAGAACTGTGTTGGCTTTTTTGGCAGCTGCTGCCCACGGCTGGCTCCTATGGAAATGGTTGTCCACTAGGACACCAAGATCCATCTCACAGTTGCTACTATTGAGCAAGGTACCACCTATACTGTCCCTATGCATTTCGTTTTCTTGCCTAAATGTAGAATCTTACTCTTTTCGCCATTGAATTTCATTTTGTTAGATAGCACCCAATGTTCAAGTCTGTCAAGATCCTTCTGTATCTTAAGCCTATCTTCTGGAGGGTTGGCTATTCCTGCCATCTTGGTGTTGTCTGCAAATTTGATGAGTTCCCCATTTATTCCCTCGTCCAAATCGTTGATGAAGATGTTGAAGAGTCCTGGGCCTAAAACAGAGCCTTGGGGGACTCCACTGCATACTTCCCTCCATGTAGATGCAGTTCCATTGAGGGCTACACGTTGAGTGTGGTTGGCTAACCAGTTGCGAATCCATCTGGTGGCGATGCTGTCTAACCCACATATGTTTTAAAGCAGGGATGTCCAAACTTGGGAACTTTAAGACTTGTGGACTTCAACTCCCAGAATTCCCCAGCCAGCATAGCTGGCTGGGGAATTCTGGGAGTTGAAGTCCACAAGTGTTAAAGTCTTAAAGCATAGCTGGCTGGGGAATTCTGGGAGTTGAAGTCCACAAGTCTTAAAGTTCCCAAGTTTGGACATCCCTGCTTTAAAGCATGCTGGCTGGGGAATTCTGGGAACTGAAGTCCACACCTCTTAAAGCAAGCTAGCTGAGGAATTCTGGGAATTGTAGCCCATCCATCTTAACCAGTCCGCCAAGTTTGAGAAGCAATTTGATAGATTTAAAATTTAGGATCTCTGAGCATGTCATGTTTTCCCACTGGGGCCATTAAAAGCCATTGTTAGCAATGACCTGAACCAACCAAAGCATCTGAGCTATAACGAAACAAACCAAGATCTAATTTTGCTTCGGCCCGGAGTGGCAACTGACCCAGTTTGTCATCCTGAAGGAAGAAACCTTGGAGAGAGAAAAAAAAAATTTTTTTTTTCCTCTATCACAAAGAAAAACCCCACCTTCCTATTTAAGCCGGTTTTTATTTTATTGGAAGGCTACGCTTTGATCTCCTGCCTCTTTCTTCGCTCGCTGCACCTGTTTCCATTTTTATAGCGTTGAATTTATTCATTTGAAATTTTTATAGTATTTTCCATGGGCTTTTAATTGCTGCGAGCCGTCCTCAGCGACTCTTGGGGGAGCCGCCGATATAAATGGAATAAAAAAGAACAGAGTAAAAATAAACCGGCAGAGTGCTTTTGAGAGAAGAAGGTGTAAACATGTAAATAAACAGCCATTTCTCTCTTCCCCCCCCCCCGCCACGAACGATCTTATTGCCAGCTATAATAATAATAATACAAAAATACACAATATAGAATCGTAGCCCTCTCTGTGGGCATGCGTGCTGTTGCCCCAGCCCAGCTCCATCGCATTTCTCCCACAGGAGGGAGAGAGAGAGGGAGGGGAAGAGAGAGAGGGAGAGAAAGAAGGAGGGATGGAGGGAGAGAGAGAGAGAGTAGAAGAGAGAGAAAAAGAAAGAAAGGAGGAGGGAAGGAAAGAGAGAGGGAGAGAAAGGGAGAAAGAGAGGGAGAGAAAGAGGGATAGAGGGAGAGAGGGAGGGAGGGGAAGAGAGAGAGAAAGAAGGAAGGAGGGAGGGAGGGAAAGAGAGAGGAGAGAAAGGGAGAGAGGGAGAGAAAGAGGGAGGGAGGGAGAGAAAGAGGGAGTGGGAGAGAGAGAGGGAAAGAACCTCCATCTATCTATCTATCTATCTATCTATCTATCTATCTATCTATCTATCTATCTATCATCTATCTATCTATCTATCTATCTATCTCTCTCTCTCTCTATCTATCTCTCTATCTATCTATCTATCTATCTCCATCCACCCATCTATCTATCTATCTATCTATCTATCTATCTATCTATCTATCTATCTATCTATCTATCTATCTATCTATCTATCTATCTATCTATCTATCTAATTATATTATATTATATTATATTATATTATATTATATTATATTATATTATATTATATTATATTATATTATATTATATTATATTATATTATATTATATTATATTATATTATATTATATTATATTATATTATATTATATTATATTATATTATATTATATTATATTATATTATATTATATTTATACCCCGCCCAGGGCGGACCCAGGGCGGCGCACAGGAATGTTAAAATACATACAAAACATAATAAAAAATTTAAAAACATATTCTAATAAAATCCTGTGCTAAAACCGAATTAAAAATCCCAAATTTAAAACTATCTAGGAGTCAGTAATGGAGGTTACGCTAGGCCGGCTAGATGGAATAGATGTGTCTTCAGACACTTGCGGAAGAGACGGAGGTCGGAGATGGTGCGGAGTTCAGGGGGTAAGTCGTTCCAAAGGGCTGGTCCCGCCACAGAGAAGGCTCTTCCCCTGGGTGTCGCCAGTCGGCATTGTCCAGCCGACGGCACCCTGAGGAGGCCCTCTCTGTGGGAGCGTATCGGTCTAAGGGATGTATGGGGCAGGAGGCGGTCTCGCATGTAACTAGGCCCCGAGCCATGGAGCGCTTTAAAGATGGTCGTTAAAACCTTGAAGCGCACCCGAAAGACCACAGGAAGCCAGTGCAGCTCGTGCAGGATAGGTGTTATGTGGGAGTGTCTAGGCGCTCCCGTAATCACCCGCGCGGCTGCATTCGGACTAGCTGCAGCTTTCGGATGCACCTCAAGGGAAGCCCCATGTAGAGAGCATTACAGTAGTCGAGTCGAGAGGTAACGAGTACTTGAGTGACTGTGCGTAAGGCACCCCGGTCCAGTAAAGGGCACAATTGGCGCATCAGGTGTACCTGATGAAACGCCCCCCTGGCCACGGCTGCCACATGATCTTCCATAGACAGCCGGGAGTCCAGGAGGACACCCAAATTGCGCGCCCTCTCCACGGGGGCCGGTGTTTCGCCCCCAATGGCCAGAGTTGGAATAATCTTGCTGAACCGGGGCGCCGGAAGCCACAGCCACTCAGTCTTGGACGGGTTGAGCTTGAGTTTGTTACTACCCATCCAGATCCGTACGGCCTCCAAGCACCGGGACATAACCTCGACGGCATCGTTGAGGTGGTCTGGGGTGGATATGTACAACTGAGTATCATCAGCATACAGATGATATCCCACCCCAAAACCACGGATGATCTCACACAGCGGCTTCATATATGTGTTCAACAGTAGGGGCGAGAGGACCGACCCCTGAGGAACCCCACATATGAGGGGCCTCGAGGCCGACCTCTGCCCCCCTGCCAACACATATTGCGACCGACCAGAGAGGTAGGATGAGAACCACCGCAAAACGGTGCCTACCAGCCCCAACCCCCCCCAGTCGGCGCAATAGGATACCATGGTCGATGGTATCAAAAGCCGCTGAGAGGTCTAATAGGACTCGGATAGAGGAATATCCTCTATCCCGCGCCCTCCAGAGATCATCAACCAACGCGACCAATGCCGTCTCGGTGCTGTGCCCGGGTTGGAAGCCGGACTGGCGCGGGTCTAGATAATCAACTTCCTCCAAGTGTTGCGGAAACTGTTGAGCCACCACACTCTCAACAACTTTCACTAAAAAGTGGAGGTTGGAGACGGGACGATAGTTCTCTAATAATGCTGGATCCAGGGACGGCTTCTTGAGGAGGGGCCTTACTACCGCCTCTTTCAAGACGGTAGGCAAGGACCCCTCACTCAAAGATGCATTGACAATGCCCTGAAGCCAGCCTCGTGTCGTCTCCCAGGATGCCAGTACAAGCCAGGAGGGACACGGGTCCAATAAACATGTGGTAGCCCTGTCTCTTTGACAACTTGTGTTGTCAAAGGTGTTAGTTATCATCTTCAAAGAGCTCCATGGCTCGGGACCTAGCTATCTGCGAGATCGGATCCTGCCCCACACATCCTCACGACCGATTCGCTCCCACAGAGAGGGGCTTCTCCGGGTGCCGTCCACTAGACTTTGTCAGCGGGCGACGCCCAGGGGAAGGGCGCTCTCTGTGGCGGGCCCGGCCCTCTGGAACGACCTTCCCCCTGATATTAGAACGACCACCGACCTCCGCTCCTTCCGTGTAAAATTGAAGACCCATCTCTTTCGACTGGCCGGCCTTGAATAGTTCTCTCTGTCTTTTAATTATAAATTTTAATGGGTTTTTAATTTATATTTTTAGCACGGGTAGATTTATTTAATTCTTTTTTAAGTAATATTTGTATTATTGTATACTGTTTTTAATTATGCCTGTGCACCGCCCCGGGTCCCTGTGGGGAGAGGGTGCGGTTAATAAATCACAACTTATTATTATTATTATAACTTGTCCATATCCTCGGTGGTAACAAAATCAAACTCCTCCCAAGATGGTGTCACAAGAACAGCCTCGGCCCGCTCGACTGGACCACTGTCGATGGAGGGTAGCTCGTTCCGAATCTTTCTCCTGCAGATAAATCCCAAATTCCTCTGCTCGACCCTGTAAAGGGGCTTCCCGCGGCCTCTGTTGAAGGAGGGAGCGGGTCACCCCAAACAGGGCGGCAGGGCGGTTATCTGCGGATGCAATAAGAGTGGCACAATACTCATGTTTGGCCACTCTTATCGCCACTAAGTAAGTCCTAATATGGTCTCTCACTAGTGTTCGGTCAGCTTCGGAGTGAGAAGATCTTCATCTGCTCTCTAGGCGTCTCTTGTGGCGCTTCATCTCCCTAAGCCCCTTGGTAAACCAAGGAGCCCAGGTGGTTCGTCGCCGCAAGAGAGGCCGCAAGGGCGCGACTCGGTCCAAGGCCCCCGTGGCCGCACTTAACCATGCGGCCACTAGGTCCTCAGTTGAGTCGCGGGGCAAGTCCACAGGAATTGGCCCAAGCTCCCTTTGGAACCTTATCGGGTCCATCAGGAGCCTGGGGCGGAACCATATAGGAATGTCCGGTTCCGCCTCCCCGCAGTGAGGTGCGGCGATCGGAAAGTCGAGCCGAAGGAGAGCGTGATCTGTCCATGACAGGGGTGTGATGACTAAATCCCCTATTCCCAGATCACTACTCCACTGTCCCGAGATGAAGATTAGATCCAGGGTGTGTCCGCCCTCGTGGGTTGGGCCTACAACTACTTCGGTCAGGTCCATGGCTGTCATGGAAGCCATGAACTCCCGAGCTACCCCAGAGGTTTCGCCCGCTGACGGCAGGTTAAAGTCCCCCATGACCAGAAGTCTGGGGGTCTCAACCGCCGCCTCGGCTATCACCACTAGGAGCTCGGGCAGGGCTGTTGCATAGCGAGGAGCCAGGTATACAACTAACACGCCCAACTGCTTCCCTAGGCCCCACTTCACAAGGAGGGACTCGCACCCGGTTGTCTGAGGGATCGTGGTCTCCTTTGGCTCAAGACCTTCCCTAACCAAAATCGCCACCCCCCACCCCTCCCTAGGGCCCTAGGCTGATGGAAAGCTCGGTATCCTGGTGGGCACATTTCTACGAGGGGATGTCCTCCCTCGTGGCCCAACCAGGTTTCCGTAATGCCCACCAGGTCCGGGTCCCCCTCTGACACAAGGTCATGGATGAGGGGAGCTTTTTGTACCACGGACCTGGCGTTGCATAGCATCAGCCTAGGGCCCCGGGTTCTGTCTGTCTGTCTGTCTGTCTGTCTGTCTGTCTGTCTGTCTGTCTATCTATCTATCTATCTATCTATCTATCTATCTATCTATCTATCTATCTATCTATCCATCCATCCATCCATCCATCCATCCATCCATCCATCTATATCTATATCTATATCTATATCTATATCTATATCTATATCTATATCTATATCTATATCTATATCTATATCTATATCTATATCTATATCTATATCTATATCTATATCTATATCTATATCTATATCTATGTTAGTTTTATGAGCTGATCAATAAATTATATATATATATATATTTTAAAAAACAAATGTGGGTGGGTATGAGTTTCTGCCTCCCTTTTAAGGGAAAATATTCTGCCTTTTTAATATTTCCTAAAATATCTCATTTTCCTAAGAGAGGGTAGGTGTTAATTTCTTACAAGAGTTTAATTGTTAATTAAACTCTTATTAATATGTAATCATTATATATTATAATTAATATGTAATTGTTACATAGTATCATTATAATTATTATAATTATAATAATAAAATATATTATATTATTATAATTACTAGCCGTTCCCAGCCACGTGTTGCTGTGGCCCAGTCTGGTTAAGGGGAGACATGATAGCAGTCTCCCAATATCTCAGGGGTTGCCCCAAAGAGGAGGGAGTCAAGCTATTCTCGAAGGCACCTGAGGGCAGAACAAGAAGCAATGGGTGGAAACTAATCCAGGAGAGAAGCAACTTAGAACTGAGGAGGAATTTCCTGACAGTGAGAACAATGAATCAGTGGAATGAATTATCTCCTGGTAGTCTTTAAGAGGATGTTGGATAGCCATTTGTCTGAAATGGTATAGGGCTTCCTGCCTAGGCAGGGAGTTAGACTAGAAGACCTCCAAGAACCCTTCCAACTCTGCTATTATATTATGTTGTGTTGTATTGTATTGTATTGTATTGTATTGTATTGTATTGTAAATGGCCAACAAATCTGCACCTGCACACACAAACACAAACACATACACACAACCACTGTATAACCCCTAACCTACCTACCTACCTACTGTATTTCCCCCTCTTCCTCTCTATCCCTCTACCTACCTATCTACCTACCTACCTACCTACCTACCTACTGTATTTCTCTCTCTCCCTCTCCCTCCCTCCGTCCCTCCCTCCCTCCCTATCTACCTACTGTATTTCTCCCTCTCTATATCCCTCTACCTACCTACCTACCTACCTACCTACCTACCTACCTACCTACCTACTGTATTTCTCTCTCTCCCTCTCTCTCCCTCTCCCTCCCTCCATCCCTCCCTCCCTCCCTCCCTATCTACCTACTGTATTTCTCCCTCTCTCTATCCCCCTACCTACCTACCTACCTACCTACCTACCTACCTACCTACCTACCTACCTACTGTATTTCTCCCTCTCCCTTTCTATCCCTCTACCTACCTACCTACCTACCTACCTACCTACCTACCTACCTATCTACCTACTGTATTTCTCCCCCTCTCTCTCTATCCCTCTACCTAGGACGGTCGCAAGTGTCCCTCCGGGGTCACATGATCCCCTTTTGCGACCCCGACAAGCAAAGTCCAGGGGGAGGGGGGAAGCCAGATTTGCTTAACGACCGCGTCACTCACTTAACAACTGCAGGGATTCACTTAACAACTGTGGCAAGAAAGGTGGGGGAGGGGCGTGAAACTCACTTAATAATTGTCTCTCCCGGTCACAGAAACTTTGGGCTCCGTTGTGGTCGTACGTCGAGGACTACCTGTGACTTCGCACGAGTGTGTTGTGTGAACAGGGCCACAGGAGAGGGCGTGCCGTTTAAATTGCATCTCGCTGATCGATTGACCTGGGAAGCTCAGCATTAGGGCCGAGACTTTTATGATAGCCGAGTATAAAAAATGTGCTTGATATTCTTATTGCATGCCCTCTAAACACACAATCTCATTTCATTGTTTTATGGCCCTGGTTTATTTCTTCTCCTGTTTGCTATAAATTAGTAATGGAGAAATCTGGTGGAGGCTTTTTTGGTTTTTTCCCCTCTTAAAGGGGTTACAAGAAATGAATGAGGAATTGTCTTGAGATAGAGAGAGAGAGAGAGAGAGAGACAGACAGACAGACAGAGGGAAAGAGACAGAGAAAAAAGAGAGAGGGAAAGAGAGAGAGAGAGAAAGAGACTGAGGAAGAGAAAAAGTGACAGATGGAGAAAGAGAGAGACAGAAAAAGACATAGAGGGAGGGAGACCAAAAAAAGAGAGAGAGACAGACAGAGAAAAAGAGAGAGAGAGGAGAAAGAGAGAGATAGAGAAAGACGGAGAGAGACAGAGGAGAGGGAGAGAAAGACAAACAGAGAAAAAGAGAGAGAGAGAGAGAAAGAGAGAGATAGAGGAAGAGATAAAGACAAAAAGAGAGAGAGAGGGAGAGAGAGAGAAAGAGAGAGAGAGAAAAAGAGAGAGACAGACAGACAGAGGAGAAAGAGAGAGAGAGAGAAAGAGAAACTGAGGAAGAGAAAAAGGGACAGATGGAGAAAGAGAGAGACAGAAAAAGACAGAGAGGGAGGGAGACCAAAAAAAGAGAGAGAGACAGACAGAGAAAAAGAAAGAGAGAGGAGAAAGAGAGAGATAGAGAAAGAGATGGAGAGAGACAGAGGGAGAGGGAGAGAAAGACAAACAGAGAAAAAGAGAGAGAGAGAAAGAGAGAGACAGAGGAAGAGAGAAAGACAAAGAGAGAGAGAGAGAGGGAGAGACAAAGAGACAGAGAAAAAAAGAGAGACAGACAGACAGACAGAGGAGAAAGAGAGAGAGAGAAAGAAAGAGAGACCGAGGAAGATGGAGAAAGAGAGAGACAGAAAAAGACAGAGAGGGAGGGAAACCAAAAGAGAGACAGACAGAGAAAAACAAAGAGAGAGAGAGAGAGAGAGAGGGAGAGAGAAAGAGACAGAGAAAAATAAAGAGAGAGAGAGAGAGGGAGAGAGAAAGAGACAGAGAAAAAGAAAGAGAGAAAGAGACGGACAGAGAGAGAAAGAGAGTGACAGAGACAGAGGTAAAGAGACAGAGAGGGAGAGAAAGACAGAGAGAAAAGAAAGACAGACGGAGCCAGAGAGAGAGAGAGAGAGAGAGAGGAAGAGAGGAAGTGGGAGAGAAATGGGGAGGGGGAGGGAGAGGGAGAGAAAAAGAGAGACAAGGAGAGACAGAGAGAGAGAGAGAGGAGAGAGAGACATACACACACAGAGAGAGACAGAGAAGAGAGAGACACAGAGAGAGCAGAGAGTGAGACAGAGAGAGAGAGGGGGGAGAGAGAGAAACACAGAGAGAGAAGAGAGAGAGAGAAGAGAGACAGAAAGAGAGAAGAGAGAGAGAGGAGAGACAGAGAGAGAAGAGAGAGAAGAGAGACACAGAGAAAGAAGAGACAGAGAGACAGAGAGAGAGAAGAGAGAGAGAAGAGAGAGAGACAGAGGAAAGAGAGGCAGAGAAACAGAGAAAAAGAGAGAAGGACAGAAAGAGAGAGACGAAGGAGAAAAAGAGACAGAGAAAAAGAGAGACAGAGAGAGACAGAGAAAGAGATAGGGAGGGGGAGAAAAGAGAGAGAGAGAAAGGGAGAGGAAGAGGATGAGAGGGGGAAAGAGAGCCCCCTAAAAGAAGACAAAATCAGCTCTCCAGGGGAGCTAAAACCCCTTTGATTGAGATTTGCTGTATAACGAAATGAAGCTTTGCCTGCCCTCCAGCCTTCTCCTCCGGTGAATCAGGGCGGCGTTGTCTGAGCTGCTTCCGAATTGTGATCTGGCTGTTCGGTGACGGCAGCCACAACTGTGCAATCAAAACCCACCACTTTCTACGCTGACATGACAGGAAACTTCACAAAGGCCGAGTGGAGAATCGCACACAAAAACAAACAAACAAACTCCAGTAATTGGTGGCTGACTTACATTGTTCAAGAATGTAAGCTCCTTCTCCTCCTCCTTCTCCTCCCGCCTTCCTTTCTTCTCTTTCTCCTCTCCCTCTCTCTCCTTCTTCTTCTTTTCCTCCGCCTTCTCCTCCTGGTGCTTCTATGGTATCTCCCTCAATAGTAGCAACTGTGAGAGGGGATCTTGGAGTCCTAGTGGACAACCATTTAAATAGGAGCCAGCAGGACAAAGTGACAAAATTAGTGGACCAGAGGAATGCCGTCGATATAATTTACTTGGACTTCAGTAAAGCATTTGATAAAGTAGACCATAACCTACTATTAGATAAAGTAGAAAAATGTGGATTAGACAGCATCACCACCAGATGAATTCGCAGCTGGCTGACCAACCGCACTCAACGTGTAGTCCTCAATGGAACTGCATCTACATGGAGGGAAGTATGCAGTGGAGTCCCCCAAGGTTCTGCTTTAGGCCCAGTACTCTTCAACATCATCAATGATTTGGACGAGGGAATAAATGGGGAACTCATCAAATTTGCAGATGACATGAAGATGGCAGGAATAGCCAACACTCCAGAAGATAGGCTCAAGATATAGAAGGACCTTGACAAACTTGAACATTGGGCACTATCTAACAAAATGAAATTCAATGGTGAAAAGTGTAAGGTTCTACATTTAGGCAACAAAAATGAAATGCACAGGTACAATATAGGCGGTACCTTGCTCAATAGCAGTAACTGTGAGATGGATCTTGGAGTCCTAGTGGACAACCATTGAAATAGGAGCCAGCCGTGGGCAGCAGCTGCTAAAAAAGCCAACACAGTTCTAGGCTGCATCAACAGAGGGAGAGAATCAAGATCACGTGAAAGGTTAATACCACTTTATAAGGCCTTGGGAAGGCCACACTTGGAATACGGCATCCAGTTTTGGTCACCACGATGTAGAAAAGACGTGGAGACTCTAGAAAGAGTGCAGAGAAGAGCAACCAAGAGGATGAGGGGACTGGAGGCTCAAACATATCCTGGAACTGGGTATGTCTAGTACTGTGATGGCGAACCTATGGCACATTTATTTTATTTTATTAAATTTATACCCCGCCCTTCTCCTTGTTAGGACCCAGGGCGGCGCACAGGCATTATTAAAACCACAAAATACAATATCAATTAAAATATATTAAATTACTAGACCCGTGCTAAAAACCCATGTTAAAACCATACCAAATTGATTAATTTTTAAAAAGTCAGAAGTAGGGGCTATCCTAGGCCGGCTTGTTGGAATAGATACATCTTAAGACGTTGGCGGAAGAGGCGGAGGTCCGAGATAGTGCGAAGGTTGGGGGGTAGGTCGTTCCAGAGGGCCGGGCCCGCCACAGAGAAGGCCCTTCCCCTGGGTGTCGCCAACCGGCATTGTCCCGCTGACGGCACCCGGAGAAGACCCTCTCTGTGGGAGCGGATCGGACGAAGGGATGTATGGGGCAGGAGGCGGTCTCGTATATAGGTAGGCCCCGAGCCATGGAGCGATTTAAAGATGGTCGTCAGCACCTTGAAGCGCACTCGAAAGGCCACAGGCAGCCAGTGCAGCTCGCGCAGGAGAGGTGTTACGTGGGTTTGCCTTGAGGCACCCATAATCACCCGCGCGGCCGCATTCTGTACTAACTGTAGCCTTCGAGTGCAACTCAAGGGGAGCCCCATGTAGAGAGCGTTACAGTAATCCAGCTGGGATGTCACAAGTGCTTGAGTGACTGTGCGAAGGGCTCCCCGGTCCAGTAAGGGGTGCAACTGGCGTATCAGGCGTACCTGATAGAACGCCCCCCTGGCCACGGACGTCACATGGTCCTCCATGGACAGCCGGGAATCCAGGAGGATGCCCAAGTTGCGCGCCCTCTCCACGGGGGCCAGTTGTGGCGGAAGTGACATCAGAGGCATCTCTCTGGACACATGAGCCATTGCCCGTTGCTCTTTGGGTTCCGGCATGCCAGGCAGCTGGTCTTCACGCATGCATGCTCACCAGAAACCAGAAGACCATCTTCTTGGTGTGTATATGCACACTGGTGATTGTTGTTTTGGTTTCTCCCTCCTTCCCTCCCTCCCTCCCTCCCTCCCTCCCTCCCTCCCTCCCTCCCTCCCTCTCTCTCTCTCTCTCTCTCTCTCTCTCTCTCTCTCTCTCTCTCTCACACACACACACACACACACACACACACACACACACACACACACACACTCCTGTTTTGGCACTCGCCAACACTGGTCTAGTCTGATGAAAAGAAGGACCAGGGGAGACATGACAGCAGTCCTCCAATATTTGAGGGGCTGCCACGAAGAACAGAGGGTGAAGCTATTCTACAAAGCAACTGAAGGCCAGGACAAGAAGCAATGGGTGGAAACTAATCCAGGAGAGAAGCAACCGAGAACTAAGGAGAAATTTTCCTGACCGTGAGAACAATTAACCAATGGAACAGAAGTTGCCCTCCAGAAGTTGTGAATCCGCCAACACTGGAAGTCTTTCAGAAGGGACCGCACAGCCATTTGCCTGGAATGGCATCGTCTCTTGCTCAAATAGGGGAGTTGGACTAGAAGACCTCCAAGATCCCATCCCTTCTGTTATCCCTGCTCCTTCTTCTGTCTCCTTATCTTCCTTCTCTTCCTCTCCCCCCTCTCTCTGTCTCTCTCCTTCCTTCCTTCCTTCCTTCCTTCCTTCCTTCCTTCCTTCCTTCCTTCCTTCCTTCCTCTTTCTCCCCCTCCTCCCTCTCCTTCCCAATCAGAATGAAATGCATCAACCCACGATGCCACCAACCTCAAATCTCCTGATAATGTTATGAGAAAAGCGAACAACGGTGTTAAACGGGGATCAGCTCGGCTGATGGAAAGTTCACCCATTCCGTTGGCAAGGGCTGCCTTCAATGAAGAGAAATTGGATAATGGAGCCGGGAGGAGAAAGCTCAGGGACTCGCAGGTTGCCGAAACCGAAAACCTCTTACTTCGTGATGTTTTTTCGCCTCCTCCTCGTTTGCCAGCAGGCTGCAGAAAACAACACCGTGAGAATTAAACATGCTCCTTAATTGCTAAATTTGAATCCCGGCTGGAAAACAATGCAAAAAAACAATAATAAACTTGGGCAACGCAATGCGTTGACCAGCCGAAATCCATATTACACCTCCTGCTTATTCTTGCTTTCCTTGATGTTGAGTTGTTAAATTATACACTGCCTTACTCTCAGACGAAGGAAGGGGGTGTTAGAAAACTCAATAGGTAAGGGGGGGGGTGAAGGGAAACTTTCGATAGGAAGGATCTGGAGAAAGAGGATATTTAACAGCAATTAAATCCAGCAATCCTGGATTTGCATTGTACTTCAGGGGCCTCTGGGGGGGCCTTATCCATCTCCTTATCCATCTCAGGGGCCTTATCCATCTCAGGGGCCTTATCCATCTCCAGATTCGTGATCCTGGCTTGCATAGAAGGGCAGGCAAAGAGTTGGCCTTAAACAGGGTTTGTGGCAGGTGGGTGTGAAGAAGGATGTGGTTGTTCACGGAAAGAAGGCATGAGGATGGAACTGGGGGGGGGGGGAGGATTTAAGATGACAAGGGTTGGCAGAAGGAGAAGATTAAGAAGGTTGGGGTTGGATGGAAGTAGACAAGATCTTCAGGATGGAACTGGGGTGGAAATGAAGAGGGAAATAGACAAAGTCTTCAGGATGAAAAATGAAGAGGGAAGTTTTGGAAAGGCAAAGATTGAGAAGGTTGTGGTTGGATAGAAGTAGACAAGGAGGGAACTGGGTGGGGGGGGAGGATTTAAGAGGGAAGGAGTGGAGAGAAGATTGAGAAGTATATACTTGTTCCCTTGGTGTTGGTGTTTGTGTGTGTGTGTTACGTTTGTGCTGATAAATAAATGAAGGGAGACTAGTCTAGATCTATTTCAAGCTATTTAGCTCTCATCAACTAGCCATACCCTTACTGGGATTTGAACCAGGGAAGTATTACATGTGAGGCACTTGAAATTGCCACTAAGCCACAGGTTCTCCTCCTTGATCAGCTGAGCCAAGGGAACAAGTATATACTGTGTCGCAAACACCCTGGTGTGCCCCAAATATGGGAGGGGGCAGACCTGCTTCCCTTATCTGTCTTTCGACACACCCTAGGAGACCATCCAGGCAGAAAGCTATTTGTTTCGTTGCCTTTGTTATATTTGTGTTACGTTTTGTGCTGGTAAATAAATAATATATATCTGCTGATAAGGGAAGAGAGCTTGTGGCTTAGAGGTTGATATAACTGCCTAACATTTATTTTATTTTTATTTTATTTTATTAAATTTATATCCCGCCCTTCTCCTACAAAAGGACCCAGGGCGGCGCACAGGAACATTAAAAGTCAATACATATATACAAGCACACCATTGCTAAAACCCTTATTAAACTTAAGTTACCCTGTGCTAAAAACATTTTAAAATCCTCTAATTAAAATTTACAGCTAATGAAAAGTCCATATCGGGTGGTTATGCTAGGCCAGCTTGTTGAAATAAATGCGTTTTGAGACGCTGGCGGAAAAGGCCGAGATCTGTGGTAGTGCGGAGTTCGGGGGGCAGGTCGTTCCAGAGGGTTGGGCCCGCCACAGTGGTGGGTTTCAAATTTTTTAGAACCTACTCTGTAGGTGTGGCCTATTTTGTGGGCGTGGCTTGGCAATCAGGTGACAGGGTGGGAGTGGCCACCTTTTAAAATGTGGTGAAACTCATTTAACAACGCTCTTGCTTAGCAACCAAAATTTTGGACTCAATTGTGATGATAAATTCTTTCTTTCTTTCTTTCTTTCTTTCTTTCTTTCTTTCTTTCTTTCTTTCTTTCTTTCTTTCTTTCTTTCTTTCTTTCTTTCTTTCAATACAATACAATACAATACAATAGCAGAGTTGGAAGGGACCTTGTAGGTCTTCTAGTCCAACCCCCTGCATGGGCAGGAACCTTATACCATTTCAGACAAATGGCTGTCTAACATCTTTTTAAAGACTTCCAGGGTTGGGGCATTCACAACTGCTGGAGGCAAGCTGTTCCAGAGGTTAATTGTTCTTACTGTTAGGAAATTTCTCCTTAGTTCTAAGTTGCTTCTCTCCTTGGTTAGTTTCCACCCATTGCTTCTTGTCCTGCCCCCAGGTGCCTTGGAGAAAAGTTTGACTCCCTCTTCTTTGTGGCACCCTCTGAGATATCGGAACACTGCTATCGTGTCTCCCCTGGTCCTTCTCTTCATCAAACTAGACATACCCAGCTCCTGCAGCCGTTCTTCATATGTCTTAGTCTCCAGTCCTCTAATCATCTTGGTTGCTCTTCTTTGCACTCTTTCCAGAGTCTCCACGTCTTTTCTACATCGTGGCGACCAAAACTGTATGCAGTATTCCAAGTGTGGCCTTACCAAGGCACTATACAGTGGCATTAACACTTCACGCGATCTAGATTCTATCCCTCTGTTGATGCAGCCTAGAACTGTGTTGGCTTTTTTGGCAGCTGCTGCACACTGCTGGCTCATATTTAAATGGTTGTCCACTAGGATTCCGAGATCCCTCTCACAGTTGCTACTATTGAGCAAGGTACCACCTATACTGTACTTGTGCGTTTGGTTTTTCTTGCCTATATGTAGGACCTTACTTTTTTCACAATTGAATTTCATTTTATTAGACAGTGCCCAATGTTCAAGTTTGTCTAGATCCTTCTGTATCTTAAGCCTATCTTCTGGAGTGTTGGCTATTCCTGCCAGCTTGGTGTCGTCTGCGAATTTGATGAGTTCCCCATTTATTCCCTCATCCAAATCGTTGATGAAGATGTTAAAGAGTACTGGGCCTAAAACAGAGCCTTGGGGGACTCCACTGCATACTTCCTTCCATGTAGATGCAGTTCCATTGAGGACTACACGTTGAGTGCGGTTGGTCAGCCAGTTACGAATCCATTTGGTGGTGCTGCTGTCTAACCCACAATTTTCTACTTTATCTAATAGTAGGTTATGGTCTACTTTATCAAATGCCTTACTGAAGTCCAGGTAAATTATATCAACAGCATTCCTCTGGTCCACTGATTTTGTTACTTTGTCAAAGAATGCAATTAGATTCGTCTGGCATGATCTGTTTTTGACAAACCCATGTTGGCTTTTGGCTATTACTTTGTTTGCTTCTAGGTGTTCACTTATTTGTTGTTTAATTATCTTTTCCAGAATCTTTCCTGGTATTGAGGTCAGGCTGATGGGTCTATAGTTTCCTGGATCTGTTTTTTTTCCTTTTTTGAAGATGGGAACCAGATCTGCTCTTTTCCAGTCTTCTGGCAGTTCCCCGGTGCTCCAGGATCTCTGAAAGATATAGTTCAGTGGTTCTGAGATCTCGTCTGCCAGTTCCTTCAGAACCCTGGGGTGTAATCCATCCGGTCCTGGTGATTTGAACTCGTCCAGGGCAGACAGGTGCTCACTTACCATTTTCTTCCCTATTTCAACTTGTGTTCCTAATCTGATATTTGTGGTGCTGTTTTTGATTGATTGGACTGTTTTATCCCTTTGTGTAAAGACAGATGCAAAAAAAGAGTTAAATAGTTCTGCTTTCTCCCTGTTGCTTATCATCTTCTTGCCATTTTCTCCCAGCAGTGGACCAATTGTTTCCTTAACTTTTTTCTTATTTTTAACATGTTGGAAGAAGCTTTTTTTGTTATTTTTTACTTTTTTGGCAAGCCTTTCTTCATTGTGAGCCTTAGCTTTCCTCACTTCATCTTTACAGGCTCGGGCTATTTGCTGATATTTTGCCTTGGTTATGTCCCCCTTTTTCCACTTTTTATATTTATCCTTTTTGTCTTTCAATTTGTCAGAGAGTTCTTTATGCAGCCATGCTGGTTTCTTTTGGGAACTGTTATTTTTCCTTCCTTCCTTCCTTTCCTTCCTTCCTTCCTTCCTTCCTTCCTTCCTTTCCTTTCCTTTTCTTTCCTTCCCATTGGGTCACTGGCAGGGGCGGGCCAGACTTACTTCTGGGTCCGCCGGTGGAACCCCCTCTCACCGGTTCTCTAAATTTCACCATCCGGTTCTCGCGAGTAGGTGCGAGCCTGCCGAAACCCACCACTGGCCCGCCACAGAGAAGGCCCTTCCCCTGGGTGTCGCCAACTGGCATTGCCCGGCCGACGGCACCTGGAGAAGGCCCTCTCTGTGGGAGCGGATCGGTCAGAGGGATGTATGGGGCAGGAGACGTGTTACATGTTATGCCTAACATGTAAAAGCAGCCCAGGTTCAAAGCCCCGTAAGGGCATAGCTCACTGATGAGAGCTAAATAGCTTGAAATAGATCTAGGCTAGTCTCCCTTCATTATTTATCAGCACAAATGCAACACACATTGCATTTATGTATGAGTGTATGTGTGTATGTATATATGTGTGTGTGTGTGTGTGTACATATGTATAAGTATGTGTGTGTGTATGTGTTTGTGCATGTGTGTGTAAAAATAACAGGTTGCAAATAAGGGGCGTCTTCAGGGAAGGAGCAATGCAAACAGTGCAAGATAACAACTGCAAAGCTGCCCCTGCTTTTTTGAAGATTTACACACACACACACACACACACACACACACACACACACACACCTGAAACTTCTGTCTGCCAGGGTAAAAGATACCGGAGCGATATGGCCGTGGGAGGAAGCGAGCTTTATCTACGATTCCTTCCGACTCTTTCCTCGCCTCCCGCTTATCATCTTTTCTTCTTTGTCCTTGTTCTACTCGCTGTTCGGGGCATCGCACAACGGCGGCCTGCCTGAAACCCCCCCCCCAAAAGGGAAGAGCATGTTGGCCAGGGATGTAATTAAAAAGCAGAGGAAGAAAGACAAGATGCTGGAGCAGCAGCCGTGGACAAGAGACGGACCACGATGCTCTCCACATTGCAGAAATGAGAAGGAAAAGGGGAGGCAGGGCTCTTGTGGCCTTCAATCGCCGGTTTCGTATTGCAGAAAGTTAGCACCCACCCACCCCTCCTAGGAGAATGGAATATTTTGAGGAATATTTTTTTAAAAAGGCAGGATGAAATATTTCCCCCCAAAGAGAAATGGAAATCTTAAGGGAGACAGAAACTCAGAGCTTCAACTCCCTGACCCCAGGAGATATTTGTTGCCCATGGAGCAGGACTGGGCCAGCCTATCTACAAGACAATTAGACCTTCAGCTCCAGGGTGAATCCTAGTGGGCAACCATTTAGATAGGAGGCAGCCGTGGGCAGCAGCTGCTAAAAAAGCCAACACAGTTCTAGGCTGCATCAACAGAGGGAGAGAATCAAGATCACGGGAAGTGTTAATACCACTTTATAAGGCCTTATTAAGGCCACACTTGGAATACGGCATTCAGTTTTGGTCGCCACGATGTAGAAAAGACGTGGAGACTCTAGAAAGAGTGCAGAGAAGAGCAACAAAGAGGATGAGGGGACTGGAGGCTCAAACATTTGAAGAACGGTTGCAGGAACTGGGTAGGTCTAGTTTCATGAAAAGAAGGACCAGGGGAGACATGATAGCAGTCTTCCAATATCTCAGGGGTTGCCACAAAGAAGAGGGAGTCAAGCTCTTCTTCAAGGCATCTGAGGGTAGAACAAGAAGCAATGGGTGGAAACTAATCCAGGAGAGAAGCAACTTAGAACTGAGGAGAAATTTCCTGACAGTGAGAACAATTGATCAGTGGAACAGAAGTTGCCTCCAGAAGTTGTGAATGTCCCAACACTGGAAGTCTTTAAGAAGATGTTGGAGAGCCATTTGTCTGAAATGGTATAGGGTTTTCTGCCTAGGCAGGCAGTTGGACTAGAAGACCTCCAAGGTCCCTTCCAACTCTGCTATTGTATTGTATTGTATAGGGTGATAGGATTAAGAGACGGCCCTCCAGGACATAATAGGATTAAACCACTAAGACAACAGAGCTCACCACATTGCCCAATCTGCTAAGGACGTTGCATCACACCCGGCAAACTTCAACCAAACGTAGCTCAGACAAACATAACCCTTCCATGGCCCCATGGGAATCTGACAATAGCCAATAGAATACATGTTCTTGCACACGAACAGGAAGCTCAAGGGCAGAGCCCAAGAGAAGGTATAAATCCACCCACGCTCATCTCCATGTGGTCAGCTGTCCCAGAACCATCTGCTTGGTGGTTCTGCATCATTAAACCACCTTTCCAATCAGCCTCCAAGCCTCCATTTTGTCTCCAGGGCCTTTTTCCTGGCCTGGAACTGAACTAGATGGATATTTCTTCCCACGATATCAAATCAGATATCTGCCTGATGTTGTATTAATCTTGATGTTTTCTGCTCTCAAAATGTGTCCTTGCATCTGGTTTGGGTTCTGTTGAAGGAACTCCTTGCCAGAGGTCCTGTAATTGGGCTCCAGGAAGGCAGGATGGTTTGGGGGGGTAACTGGAGGAAAGGAACTGGGACGAAGGAAAAGATGCTATGGTCCCAGTTGGAAAACTCCCCCCCCCCAGGGCTGTGTCCTGGAGCAGAGGAAAGGTTAAAGGAATGGTTGTCCTCAGGGGAAGGAGATTGACAATTGGAAGAAGAACAGAATTGGACAACTTTAGTAAGTGGACATCTGGACCTCAACTCCCAGAATTCCTCAGAAGGATAGGGGGACTTCGACTTCCAGAATTCCCCAGAAGGGTAGGAGGACTTCAACTCCCAGAATTCCCCAGAAGGATAGGGGGACTTCGACTCCCAGAATTCCCCAGAAGGGTAGGGGGACTTCGACTCCCAGAATTCCCCAGAAGGGTAGGGGGACTTCGACTCCCAGAATTCCCCAGAAGGGTAGGGGGACTTCGACTCCCAGAATTCCCCAGAAGGGTAGGGGGACTTCGACTCCCAGAATTCCCCAGAAGGGTAGGGGGACTTCGACTCCCAGAATTCCCCAGAAGGGTAGGGGGACTTCGACTCCCAGAATTCACCAGAAGCATAGGGGGACTTCGACTCCCAGAATTCCCCAGAAGGGTAGGGGGACTTCGACTCCCAGAATTCCCCAGAAGGGTAGGGGGACTTCGACTCCCAGAATTCCCCAGAAGGGTAGGGGGACTTCAACTCCCAGAATTCCCCAGAAGGATAGGTGAACTTCAACACTCAGAATTCCCCAGAAGGATAGGTGAACTTCAACACTCAGAATTCCCCAGAAGGATAGGTGGAATCCAATTTCCAGAATTCCCTGGTTAGGGAGTGGACTAACTCCCAGAATTTCCTAGGGAAGTAGACTTCAACTCCCAGAATTCCCTGACCAGCATGGTGTACTTCAACTCCCAGAATTCTTAAGAAGGATATATGGAATTCAATTTGCAGTATTCCCTGGTTAGGAAGTGGACTAACTCCCAGAATTCCCTAGAAAAGAAGTAGACTTCAACTCCCAAAATTCTTAAGAAGGATGTGGCATTCAATTCCCAGAATTCCCTAGTTAGGAAGTGGACTAACTCTCAGAATTCCCTAGAAAAGAAGTAGACTTCAAGTCCCAGAATTCCATAGCTAAGAAGTGGACTTCAGCTCCTGAATTCTTCAGCCAGGACCTGTGGACTTCAACTCCCAGAATTCCCAGCAGTGTTATTTATTTGAAACTTCAGGGATCTTCCTCCCCACTTTTAAAAACGATGGAAGACCCCCGCCCCCCTTCCCCAATCTCTGTCCTTCCCCAAGGACGCCCCACCCCTCCTCAATTTCCTTCCTGCAGGTCGTTTCGCCCCATTCCCTGCCTCGCTTTCTCATCCTGGTGAATAATTAATTTTCCCATCAGAAGGAAATCTCACCAGCAGCTCCTCGTCCCCTGGCACACGTCAGCCTGTCACCGGCCCCCTCCCCATAAATCTTTTCAAGCCGCTGAAAAAAAAGGGAAGGGGCTCGGCTGGAAAGTGAGGAGGGGGAGGCTGTTGATTGTCAGAGGAAGCTGCTCCCTGCCTTGATCAAACAGGCCGTCTGCGGAAGGAAGAAACGAAGATGGGGGAAATCATACATCTCCATCTTTGGGGAATAAATTATTGTTGGAAATAGGGGAGGGGGCGTGGGAGGGGGAGGCTAGGCAGGGTGTCGCATTGTATCTGCACCCCAACCCCCATATCTCAGATGGGGTAGAAACGTCATTATTCATTTGAGTTTTAGATTTAGATTTTAGATTTTATTCGATTTATATCCCGCCCTTCTCCCAACGGACCCAGGGCGGCGCACAGGAAAATTAAAATAATATACAAAACAGTACAAAAATACAAGAATTTAAAAACCTATTCAATATAAAATCCTGCGCTAAAACCAATTAAAACCCCCATTTTAAAACTACTTATACTAGTCAACAGTGGAGGCTATGTACGGCCGGCTTGATGAAACAAATGTGTTTTTAAACTGGCGGAAGAGGCAGAGGTCAGTGATGGTGCGGAGTTCAGGGGGTAGGTCGTTCCAAAGGGCAGGGCCCGCCACAGAGAAGGCCCTTCCCCTGGGTGTCACCAGTCGGCATTGTCCGGCCGACGGCACCCTGAGGAGGCCCTCTCTGTGGGAGCATATCGGTCTGAGGGATGTATGGGGCAGGAGACGGTCTCGCATATAACTAGGTCCCGAGCCATGGAGCGCTTTGAAGATGGCCGTCAGGACCTTGAAGCGCACCCGAAAGGCCACAGGAAGCCAGTGCAGCTCATGCAGGATCGGTGTTATATGGGAGCATCTAGAGGCTCCCGTAATCACCCGCGCAGCTGCATTCTGCACTAACTGTAGCTTTCGAGTGCACCTCAAGGGAAGCCCCATGTAGAGAGCATTACAGTAGCTTTAATCGTAGCTCTTATTCCTTTCTAAAGACACTAGTCCTCAAGCGTTTGTGCAGCGACCGTTCCAAGTTCACAACGGCACTGAAAAAAAAGGGACTGTTTTTCACCCTTTGTAGCAAGCCCGTGGCCAACATTGAGACGCTTGGCCACTGACTCATACTTATGACGGTTGCTGTGTCCCAGGGTCCCGTGATTCCGTTTTGCGGCCATCTGACAAGCAAAGTCGATGGGGAAGTTGGATTCCCATCCACATTCAGCCGTGCGAACTAACCTATCAACTCCGGCGATCCACTTAGCAAGGGTAACAAGAAAGGTCGTACAATGGGGCAAACTCACTTCATGTCTCACTTAACAACAATAATTTGAGGCTCAATTGGGGTTGTAATTTGAGGACTACCTGTAAATCAAGATGACAATTATACCTAATACAGGAAGCCCTTGACTTATGACCACAATGGAGTCCAAAATTTCTATAGTTAATTGAGAAATCTCCCCCTCCCTCCCTCTCTCTCTCTCTCTCTCTCTCATCTATCTGTCTGTCTGTCTGCCTGTCTGTCTGTCATCTACAGAGGTGGGTTGCTAATTCTTTTACTACCAGGAGCCTCCCACCGCCGCTACTACCGGTTCAGCTGATCTGGGCTGAACTAGCAGCAACTAGTCATCTATCTATCTATCATTTGTCTGTCTGTCTGTCTGTCTCCCTCCCTCCCTCCCTCCCTCCCTCCATTCTATCTATCTATCTATCTATCTATCTATCTATCTATCTATCTATCTATCTATCTATCTATCTATCTATCTATCTATCTATCTATCTATCTATCCAATCAAGGAGAGAAGCAACTTAGAACTGAGGAGAAATTTCCCGACAGTGAGAACAATTAACCAGAGGAACTACTTGCCTCCAGAAGTTGTGAATGCTCCAACATTGGAAGTCTTTAAGAGGATGTTGGATAGCCATTTGTCTGAAGTGGCATAGGGCAGTGATGGCTAACCTTTTTTGGCTTGCATGCCAAAAGTGGGGGGAACGCAGGGGGGGTGTCTTGCATGGGTGTGCCACACCCATAATGCTATGTGCGTGACCCCCTGCTTTTGGCATGCTTTTTTCGCCCTCCCCAGGCTCCAGAGGCTTTCTAGGAGCCTGGGGAGGGTGAAAACAGCCTCCCCCACCGGCGTTAATGGCTGCGTCTTGCAGCCAAAGGGCTCCCTGGAAACCAGGAGCTGTGTATAGTGTTCCCCTTGTCTCTCTCTCTACCCCCCCCCCCCCAGGAATATTTATCCTCTCAAAGTTCAAACAAAATTCAAGAGCCTTTGAAGTCGAGATTTCCCCCCCCTTCCCCATCCCGCGCGCCCCTCCCTCGCTCCCTCCTCCCCCCCCACGAGAATCAAGAAGCATCCTTCAAGTCTCCCAAGACCGTTTTACGGCAAAGCAAATACAACAGGAGGATGTGGGACTCTCGGGGAAATTAATTATGTATTCAGATGCAAATATTGCAGAGGGAGGGGGGGGAAATGAGAAATATGTAAATCCTCGAAGTCTTGGATGATGAGAGAGAAAGAAAGAAAGAAAGAAAGAAAGAAAGAAAGAAAGAAAGAAAGAAAGAAAGAAAGAAAGAAAGAAAGCAGAAGGAAAAAGAACTTGGTCTGGTGCAAAAGTCCCAAATTGAAGGCCAGCTGTCCCTGCCAAGACCACCCTGGCATACCAGCGGGCATCTCGGGCAGGGAGGGCCCCATTTCTTCCGGGGGCGGAGCGGGGGGCGGTGAAAGGCTCTGTGGGTTTGACGCCTGCCAAGGGACGGGGTGCCAGGACCGAGGGGGGAAGGCATGGAAACTAGGCAAGCCTCAGCCTGGCGTTATTATGGATGGGGAGAGGGAGTTAAGGCCTACTGATCGTCCACCAGAGACGTGGTGGCGCAGTGGGCAATGGGCAGTACTGCGGGCTACTTCTGCTGACTGCCAGCTGCAGTTCGACCATCGGTGGGCTGCAGGCGGTACGCCGCAGTACGGCCCTACCGGAGCCTTCCCGGAGCACCAGGTACTGTTCCAGTACGGTGCGCTGGAGGGCCCACCCGCCTGCCCGAGCTTCTTACCGGTCTTTTAAGTCTTCGACACTCCGCTGAACAGCTGCAGCATTGCGGAGGCTCACAGAAGCGTTATGATGCATGCACACGCTGCGCAAATCCTCGTGGACGCCACCGGGCCCGTTCCAACCATACCAGTAACGCACTGTGAAGCGGTATATAAGTGCTATTGCTGTGGGAAGGAAGGAAGGAAGGAAGGAAGGAAGGAAGGAAGGAAGGAAGGAAGGAAGGAAGGACTGAAGGTTGTGATGGCACAATGGTTAGAATTCAGTATTGCAGGCTGACTCTACCCACTGCAAGCAGTTCGATCCTAATTAGCTCAGGGTTGACTCAGCCTTCCATCCTTCCGAGGTGGGTAAAATGTGGACTCAGATTGTTGTGGGCCAGAGGCTTACTCTGTAAACCCCTTAGAGAGGGCTGTAAAAGTACTATGAAGCAGTATATAAGTCTAAGGGCTATTGCTAAGTGGGAAGGAAGGAAGGAAGGAAGGAAGGAAGGAAGGAAGGAAGGAAGGAAGGAAGGAAGGAAGGAAGGAAGGAAGGAAGGAAGGCTGTGATGGCACAATGGTTAGAATACAGTATTTCAGGATGACTCTGCTCACTGCCAGCAGTTCGATCCTAACTGGCTCAAGGTTGACTCAACCTTCCGTCCTTCCGAGGTGGGTAAAATGAGGACCCAGATTGTTGTGGGCAAGAGGCTGACTCTGTAAACTGCTTAGAGTAGGCTGTCAAAGCACTGTGAATCAGTATATAAGTCTAAGGGCTATTGCTAATGGTATTGCTATCATCCATCCATCCATCCATCCATCCATCCATCCATCCATCCATCCATCCATCCATCCATCCATCCATCCATCCATCTATCTATCTATCTATCTATCTATCTATCTATCTATCGTCTCTTTGTCTCTCTCTGTCTCTAACTCTGGTGGTTAGAATACAGTATTTCAGGGTGACTCTGCTCACTGCCAGCAGTTTGATGTTGACCAGCTCAAGGTTGACTCAGCCTTCCATCCTTCCAAGGTAGGTAAAATGAGGACCCAGATTGTTGGGGGCAAGAGGCTGACTCCGTAAACTGCTTAGAGTGGGCTGTAAAAGCACCGTGAAGCAGTATATCAGTGCTATTGCTATTCTCTCTTTCCTTCCCTCCCTCTCTCTTCCTTCCCTTTTCTTTCTCTTTCTTTCCTTTCCTTCCCTCTGCTCTATCCTTCCTTCCCTTTTTTCCCTCCCCCCTTTTTCTTTCTCTCCTGCTCCCACCATCTCTCATTTCCCTCTCCTCTCCCTCCTTCCTTCCTCCCTTTTTCCTTCTCCTTTTCTTTCTTTCTCTTCCTCCCTCCCTCCCTTCCCCTGCGATGGCACAGTGGGTAGAATGCAGCATTGCAGGCTAACTCTACCGACTGCCAGGGGTTCAATGCTGACCGGCTCAAAGTGGACTCAGCTGCCCGTCCTTCAGAGAAGGGTAAAAAGAGGACCCAGATTGTTGGGGTCAAGAGGCTGACTCTGTAAAATTGCTTAGAGAGGGCTGTCAAAGCACTGTGATGCAGTATGTAAGTCTATTGCCCTTCCTTCCTTCCTTCCTTCCTTCCTTCCTTCCTTCCTTCCTTCCTTCCTTCCATGGGAAGTTAGCACCTACCCGTCTCATAGGAAAATGGGATATTTTAGGAAATATTTAAAAAGGAAGAATATTTTCCCTAAAAGGAGAAGTAGAAACTCAGAGGCAGAAATTCAGCCCTCCTACCTTGGTCGATGGGCCATTAAGGCCTGAGCCAGTGCATCCTACATAACAAAGATCTACCCCATTCCGTTGCCCTTCGCACAGTCACTCATGCTCTCATCCCGACTGGACTATTGTAACTCTCTCTACATGGGGCTCCCCTTGAGGTGCACCTGGAGACTTCAGCTGGTCCAGAATGCAGCCGCGCGAGCAATAATGGGAACCTCAAGGTTTACCCACGTAACACCGCTCTTGCGCGAGCTGCACTGGCTGCCTGTCGTCTTTCGGGTGCGCTTCAAGGTGCTAGTTGTCATCTTCAAAGCGCTCCATGGCTCGGGACCTAGCTATCTGCGGGATCGGATTCTGCCTCATACTTCCTCACGGCCGATTCGCTCCCACAGAGAGGGACTTCTCCGGGTGCCGTCCACTAGACTTTGTCAGCGGGCGACACCCAGGGGAAGGGCTCTCTCTGTGGCGGGCCCAGCCCTCTGGAACGACCTTCCCCCCGACATTAGAACAACCACGGACCTCCGCTCCTTCCGTCTAAAATTAAAAACACATCTTTTCTGCTTGGCCGGCCTAGGGTAGTCTCTTTTATGGTTTAGGGGATTTTAGTAATTTAATTGGGGGATTTTAGCGCAGGGATAATTGTTTAATTTGCCTTTTATCTAATTATTTATGTATATTTATTGTATTTTTAACTTCCCTGTGCACCGCTCCGAGTCCCCTAGGGGAGAGGAAGCGGTCTATAAATTAAATTTATTTATTATTATTATTATTATTGCACCACCCACCACCTTTGCAACCAAACTTAGCACACAGACAACCGACAAAGCTAGCTGTGACCACTGGCAGCAACCAATCGGGATACTCTTCCTGTGCCCCAGGAAGTTCAAAACCCAGAGAGGGCATAACGCCCAGGGACTCTCAGCATCTCTTCCCTCCAAGGCACGTGACCCTGTCCACCATTAAACCATCATTCCAAACCGCTTCTGTGTTTCCAGGGTCTTTTTCCCCACTTGGTACTTTTCCCATTTCTCCGTTGGAAGAAATGTCCTTCTGGGTTCAGCTCCAAGCGCCCGTCCCAAATTTTGGCCGTAAGTCGAGAACTATCCCCCTGTATCTGCGCAACGGCTTGGCGCTCAGACCCTCTTCTCTTTCTCAGAGACAGACACAGATTTTGGCATCCACACAACCTTCTCCTCCAAACCTCCTTTTGGACATCTGGTTTGGTTTTTTCCGCAGGCACCCCCAAAGCCACAGCGTCTGGCCAGCGCAAGAGAAAAACAGCCTGGACAGATTTGGTCCAGGAAGGACCGTCCATTGTGGAAGATCTTTCACGCATGGTTAACGCCGGAACCTGATCGGAAAGCAGGAGTAGCAAAAAAAAAAAAGGAGTGGGTGGGAGGGAGAAGGACATTCTCCCCCCCCCCCCATCAAAGAAGGTAACACAGGCAACCAGGACAGATGCCAGCCTGTTTCTGGACTCCGTTTTAACGCCGGGCATGATCCTAATCCTAATAAACTAAGCAAGGAGAGAAGCAACTTAGAACTGAGGAGAAATTTCCTGACAGTGAGGACAATGAACCAGTGGAACTACCTGCCTCCAGAGGTTGTGAATGCCCCAACACTGGATGTTTTTAAGAAGAATTTGGATTGTCATTTGTCTGAAGTGGTGTAGGGTTTTCTGTCTAAGCAGGGGGGTTGGACTAGAAGACCTCCAAGGTCCCTTCCAACTCTGTTATTTAGTTATTTATTTTAGTTATTTATTAAATTTATAAACCGCCCCACTCTCCCCAAAGGGACTCGGGGCGGTGCACAGGAAGTTAAAATAGAATAAAAAGACAAACATGACAATAAATAGTACTAAAAATAAATTAAACCCCAATACCCTGTGCTAAAAATCCTAAAACCATTAAAATCCTAAAACTTTACCCTTAAAAGCCAAATTAAAACAAATTAAACTTCAGTCTATAACTAATGGTGTGGATTAGGCCAGGCCGGCGAGATGGAAGAAATGCGTCTTCAAACTTCGGCAGAAGGAGCGGAGGTCTGTGGTAGTTCTAATATCGCGGGGTAGGTCGTTCCAGAGGGTAGGGCCCACCACAGAGAAGGCCCTTCCCCTGGGCGTCACCCGCTGGCACTGCCTAGTGGACGGCACCCGGAGAAGTCCCTCTCTGTGGGAGCGAATCAGCCGCAGGGATGTATGGGGCAGGATGCGATCCCGCAGATAACTAGGTCCTGTGCCATGGAGCACTTTGAAGATGGTGATCAATACCTTGAAGCGCACCCGAAAGGCCACAGGCAGCCAGTGCAGCTCGCGCAGGAGTGGTGTTATGTGGGAATGCCTTGAGGCTCCCAAAATTCCCCACGCGGCCGCATTCTGAACTAACTGTAGTCTTTGGGTGCACTTCAAGGGAAGCCCCATGTAGAGAGTCTATCCTATCCTATCCCTATCCCTATCCCTATCCCTATCCCTATCCCTATCCCTATCCCTATCCCTATCCCTATCCCTATCCCGATCCCGATCCCTATCCCTATCCCTATCCCTATCCCTATTCTATTCAAGGAGAGAAGCAACCTGGAATTAAGGAGAAACTTCCTAACAGTGAGGACAATTAACCAGTGGAACTACCTGCCTCTAGAAGTTGTGAATGCCCCAACACTGGAAGTCTTTAAGAAGAGGTTGGATAATCATTTTTCGGAAGTGGTGTAGGCCAGGAGTGGGTTCCTATACCAGTCAGTACCGGTTCACTGCACACGCGCTTTGCAAAATAGTGGACAAAATAGTGGAAAACCATTTAAATAGGAGCCAGCCGTGGGCAGCAGCTGCCAAAAAAGCCAACCCAGTTCTAGGCTGCATCAACAGAGGGATAGAATCAAGATCACGTGAAGGGTTAATCACACTTTATAACGCCTTGGGAAGGCCACACTTGGAATACTGCATACAGTTTTGGTCACCACGATGTAGAAAAGATGTGGAGACTCTGGAAAGAGTGCAGAGAAGAGCAACCAAGAGGATGAGGGGACTGGAGGCTAAAACATATGAAGAATGGTTGCAGAAACTGCTATCATGTCTCCCCTGGTCGCAGAAACTGCTATTGGAAATGGAAAGAAGGACCAGGGGAGACATGATAGCAGTGTTCTAATATCTCAGGGGTTGCCACAAAGAAGAGGGAGTCAAGCTATTCTCCAAGGCACCTGAGGGCAGAACAAGAAGCAATGGGTGGAAACTAATCAAGGAGAGAAGCAACTTAGAACTGAGGAGGAATTTCCTGACAGTGAGAACAATTAATCCGTGGAACAGAAATTGCCTCCAGAAGTTGTGAATGCCCCAACCCTGGAAGTCTTTAAGAAGATGTTGGATAGCCATCTGCCTGAAACGGTATAGGGCTTCCTGCCTAGGCAGGGGGTTGGACTAGAAGCCCTCCAAGGTCCCTTCCAACTCTACTTTTCTGTTGTTTTGTATTGTATTGTATTGTATTGTATTGTATTGTATTGTATTGTATTGTATTGTATTGTATTTTAAGCCGCTCAATTTTTTTCTCCTTGTTTTTTTGGCCAGATGTTCGTTTTTCGGGGGGGGGGGTCTCCTGCTAGTTCCACGTTGGCCATCTGCATCGGCTCCTTCCATTCGTCCACCCGTCAATCATCCCTTTAAAACTAAGAAAGAGCTCAAACCGGGGCCTGACCTTAATTGAATAAAAAGAAACCTCTCCAAACTGTGACGAGAGGCACATTGAAGTTGGCTTCCTTTGCGTTGGGTGATTTACAACGATGCGGTTGTAGAATCACATTTGACGGCTTGAGACATACCTTCTATAAATATTGATAATTTTGATGACTCTGTGATTGGCATCCGCCTTGTGGGCTGGAAAGCCTGCCAGCCACTTTAAAAGCCTAGGGAGCAATTAATTGATGGAGGGAGGGATGACTCTTCTGACCCCGCCCATCTGACAGCCGTAGCCCCGCCCCTGGTGCATTGAGCCAAGTTAGAATTAGCTATGCTGGCTGGGGGATTCTGGGAATTGAAGTCCACCCGTCTTAAAAGAGCCAACTTTGCAGACCCCTGCTTTAAGTAATGTTAAAGAAGGCCAGTCTGATTGGTGGCTGCCTCTCCGCAGGCCCCAAACCTTTGGGGCGGGAAGATTTGCTGGACGCCTCTGATTTCAAAACAAGGTGATCAAAACTCTGGTTTTGATCACCAAGGGGTGTGCTTTCCCAGAGGTGGAAAGATCAAACAGGGAGCATTTGAAAGAAAGAAATCCAGAGGGTTTTTGTAAAGCCTGCTGGCTGGGGAATCCTGGGAGTTGAAGTCCATCCCTCTTAAACTATGCTGGCTGGGGAATCCTGGGAGTTGAAGTCCACCCTTCTTAAACCATGCTGGCTGGGGAATTCTGGGAGTTGAAGTCCACCCTTCTTAAACCATGCTGGCTGGGGAATTCTGGGAGTTGAAGTCCACCCTTCTTAAACCATGCTGCCTGGGGAATTCTGGGAGTTGAAGTCCACCCTTCTTAAACCATGCTGGCTGGGGAATCCTGGGCGTTGAAGTCCGCCCATCTTAAACCATGCTGGCTGGGGAATTCTGGGAGTTGAAGTCCACCCTTCTTAAACCATGCTGGCTGGGGAATTCTGGGAGTTGAAGTCCACCCTTCTTAAACCATGCTGGCTGGGGAATCCTGGGAGTTGAAGTCCACCCTTCTTAAACCATGCTGGCTGGGGAATTCTGGGAGTTGAAGTCCACCCTTCTTAAACCATGCTGGCTGGGGAATCTTGGGAGTTGAAGTCCACCCTTCTTAAACCATGCTGGCTGGGGAATCCTGGGCGTTGAAGTCCGCCCATCTTAAACCATGCTGGCTGGGGAATTCTGGGAGTTGAAGTCCACCCTTCTTAAACCATGCTGGCTGGGGAATCCTGGGAGTTGAAGTCCACCCTTCTTAAACCATGCTGGCTGGGGAATCCTGGGAGTTGAAGTCCGCCCATCTTAAACCATGCTGGCTGGGGAATTCTGGGAGTTGAAGTCCACCCTTCTTAAACCATGCTGGCTGGGGAATTCTGGGAGTTGAAGTCCACCCTTCTTAAACCATGCTGGCTGGGGAATTCTGGGAGTTGAAGTCCACCCTTCTTAAACCATGCTGGCTGGGGAATCCTGGGAGTTGAAGTCCGCCCATCTTAAACCATGCTGGCTGGGGAATCCTGGGAGTTGAAGTCCATCCCTCTTAAACCATGCTGGTTGGGGAATCTTGGGAGTTGAAGTCCATCCCTCTTAAACCATGCTGACTGGGGAATCCTGGGAGTTGAAGTCCGCCCATCTTAAACCATGCTGGCTGGGGAATCCTGGGAGTTGAAGTCCGCCCATCTTAAAGCATGCTGGCTGGGGAATCCTGGGAGTTGAAGTCCACCCATCTTAAACCATGCTGACTGGGGAATCCTGGGAGTTGAAGTCCGCCCATCTTAAACCATGCTGACTGGGGAATCTTGGGAGTTGAAGTCCATCCCTCTTAAACCATGCTGACTGGGGAATCCTGGGAGTTGAAGTCCGCCCAACTTAAACCATGCTGGCTGGGGAATCCTGGGAGTTGAAGTCCGCCCATCTTAAAGCATGCTGGCTGGGGAATCCTGGGAGTTGAAGTCCACCCTTCTTAAACCATGCTGGCTGGGGAATCCTGGGAGTTGAAGTCCGCCCATCTTAAACCATGCTGACTGGGGAATCCTGGGAGTTGAAGTCCGCCCATCTTAAACCATGCTGGCTGGGGAATCCTGGGAGTTGAAGTCCGCCCATCTTAAACCATGCTGACTGGGGAATCTTGGGAGTTGAAGTCCATCCCTCTTAAACCATGCTGGCTGGGGAATCCTGGGAGTTGAAGTCCATCCCTTTTAAACCATGCTGGCTGGGGAATCCTGGGAGTTGAAGTCCACCCTTTTTAAACCATGCTGGCTGGGGAATCTTGGGAGTTGAAGTCCATCCCTCTTAAACCATGCTGGCTGGGGAATCCTGGGAGTTGAAGTCCACCCTTTTTAAACCATGCTCCCTGGGGAATCTTGGGAGTTGAAGCCCATCCCTCTTAAACCATGCTGGCTGGGAAATCCTGGGAGTTGAAGTCCGCCCATCTTAAACCATGCTTGCTGGGGAATCCTGGGAGTTTAAGTCCGCCCATCTTAAACCATGCTGGCTGGGGAATCCTGGGAGTTGAAGTCCGCCCATCTTAAACCATGCTGACTGGGGAATCCTGGGAGTTGAAGTCCGCCCATCTTAAACCATGCTGGCTGGGGAATCCTGGGAGTTGAAATCCACCCGTCTTAAACCTGCAGCATCTGAGGAACACTGCAGTAAATATCAGCCTCCCTTTTCCCATTTTGCTTCCAGGAAGCTACAACGGATACATGCCATCGTGCCAACTCTCCCCCTGCTCCATTCCCAGCCAATTGCATAAAGTTGGCACTCCTTTTTTCCCCCCTGTCTGTGAACGAACCCAATTATCCGTCTCTCTCTCTCTCTTTCTCTCTCTTTCTCTCTCCCATGTGCCAGACACCCTTAGCAGCATGGCAGAGATGGGGGAATGAGATAATTACGGGAGGATGTATGTGGCAGGGATGTGGAAGTGACGAGAAGGAAGCATTAAAGGGTGGGAAACCAGCCTAAAATGTATTTAAATCATTCCCGGGTAAACAGTAAGTGGGACTGATTAGCCATTCGTTTTCATTAGTGGAATATTGCAGACCACTTCCCTTGCCGTTGGTGGCTAATAGCCGATGCCCTCGGAGGCCTGGGAAAGAGGTGGATTTCCCCCCTGGGACAGCTAGCCAACAGAAGGAGATCCGTCTTAGCAGGGGAAGGAACTCTGCCTGCCTTATTTCTGCTGAATCGAAAAAATGGTTTGGTTGGGAGAAGCATCCATGATCTGGTTCAGTTCCAAGTGGGGGGAAAAGAGACTGGAAACATGGAAGCTGCTTGGAAAGAGGGTTTTAATGGTGGACAGGATCATATGAAATAAATAAATAAATAAATAAAAAATTAAATAAATAAATAAATAAATAAGCAAGCAAGCAAGCAAGGAAAGAAAGAAAGAAAGAAAGAAAGAAAGAAAGAAAGAAAGAAAGAAAGAAAGAAAGAAAGAAAGAAAGAAAGAAAGAAAGAAAGAAATGTCCTTTTGTGTTCAGTTCCAAGTGGGGAAAAAGAGACTGGAAACATGGAAGCTGCTTGGAAAGATGGTTAATGGTGGACAGAATCATATGAAAAAGAAGAAAGAAAGAAAGAAAGAAAGAAGGAAAGAAAGAAAGAAAGAAAGAAAGAAAGAAAGAAAGAAAGAAAGAAAGAAAGAAAGAAATGTCCTTTTGTGTTCAGTTCCAAGTGGGGAAAAAGAGACTGGAAACATGGAAGCTGCTTGGAAAGATGGTTAATGGTGGACAGGATCATATGAAAAAAGAAAGAAGGAAAGAAAGAAAGAAAGAAAGAAAGAAAGAAAGAAAGAAAGAAAGAAAGAAAGAAAGAAAGAAAGAAAGAAAGCTTGACAAGTGTCCCAGGTAAAGTGATGGAAACCATCTTAAAAGATAAAATTAATAGGCACGTAGAAGAGAAGTTGCTGCTGAAGGAGAACCAACATGGCTTTTGCAAGGGCAAATCATGCCTCACTAATCTGCTGGAATTTTTTGAGAGTGTCAACAAGCACGTGGACAAGGGAGATCCAGTTGACATTGTTTACCTGGACTTTCAGAAGGCCTTTGACAAGGTCCCGCACCAAAGGCTCTTAAATAAACTTGCCAGTCATGGAATAAAGGAACAGGCCTTGTCCTGGATTAGCAACTGGCTAAGGGACAAGAAACAGAGAGTAGCATTAAATGGACACTTCTCCAGGTGGAGGAAGGTAAAGAGTGGGGTCCCCCAAGGTTCAGTACTGGGACCCCTGCTCTTCAACCTTCAATAAATGATCTAGAAGTAGGAGTAAACAGCAAGGTAGCCAAATTCGCCGACGACACTAAATTATACAGGGTAGTAAAAACTGAGAGAGAGTGTGAGGAGCTCCAGAGGGATCTCTTGACACTGGGGGAGTGGGCAAACCAGTGGCAAATGAGCTTCAACATTAGTAAGTGCAGAGTGATGCACATTGGGGCAAAAAAACCCAACTATATCTATAAACTGATGGGGTCTGAACTCCTTGCAACTAACCAGGAAAGGGACCTTGGTGTCCTGGTGGACAGCTCAATGAAGGTGTCAACCCAATGTGCCGCAACAGTGAAAAAAGCAAACTCATTGCTAGGGATCATTAGGATGGGTATAGAAAATAAATCAGCAAGTGTCATTTTGCCTCTTTATAAATCTATGGTGAGGCCCCATCTGGAGTGTTGTGTACAGTTCTGGTCCCCATACCTTCAGAAGGATATTGTGGAAATGGAAAAGGTGCAGAGGAGGGCAACCAGAATGATTAGGGGGCTGGAACACCTTCCTTACCATCTGAGGCTGCAACGGCTGGGCCTCTTCATTCTAGAACGACGGCGCCTGAGAGGTCACCTGATTGAAGTCTATAAAATCATGCACGGTGTGGACAAAGTAGAAAAGGAAAAACTGTTTTCCCTATCGCACAACACTAGAACTAGGGGGAACTCCATGAAACTTTTGATAGCTAGATTTCAAACAAATAAGAGGAGGTACTTTTTCACCCAGAGGATCACTGGTCTATGGAACTCCCTGCCAGAAGAAGTGGTGACAGCTGTCAGCCTCGACACCTTTAAGAAAGGATGAGAGGAGTTCATGGAGAACAAGGGTATCCATGGCTATCATGATGGATGCCCAAGGACACCCTCCGGGTTGGAGAGATAGGCAGGATATCTCTCAAGGCCATTTGCAGGGAATCCTAAGCAGGTGAAGACATCTGCTTGGGAAGACCCTGAAGCAAATGGGGAGCCACTGTGGGAGACAGAAGGCTGAACTGGATGGGCTGTGGCCTGTTCCAGCAAGGCTGTTCTTATGTTCTTATGTTCTTCTGGGTTCAGTTCCAATAGGGGGAAAAGAGACTGGAAACATGGAAGCTGCTTGGAAAGAAGGTTTAATGGTGGACAGGATCATATGAAAGAAGGAAGGAAGGAAGGAAGGAAGGAAGAAAGAAAGAAAGAAAGAAAGAAAGAAAGAAAGAAAGAAAGAAAGAAAGAAAGAAAGAAAGAAGGAAAGAAAGAAAGAAAGAAAGAAAGAGTTGGAAGAAATGTCCTTCTGGGTTCAGTTCCAATAGGGGGAAAAGAGACTGGAAACATGGAAGCTGCTTGGAAAGAGGGTTTTAATGGCAGACAGGACCACATGGCTTGAGGTCCTGGGCAAAGGGAAGAAGCGCATGGGTGGGAGAGAGTGTTAGATACTAGAAACAGTAATAATGGTTTCCACCAAGGTCCTCTGTTTCGGCGGGAACAGAGATTCAATCGGATTGGTCGGAGGGTCTGACAGCTCCCTATAAAAGGGCTGCTGTGAGACCGAACCTTGCTGATTTGTACATAGTTGAGCTGAACTAATTAAGAGCTTTTTGTTACTCTGATCCTGAGTCTTTCTCTTCCATCACCCGATACGGCATCCAGTTGTGGTTGCCACGATGTAGAAAAGATGTGGAGACTCTAGAAAGAGTGAAGAGAAGAGCAACAAAGAGGATTAGGGCTCAAACATATGAAGAACGGTTGCAAGAACTGGGTAGGTCTAGTTTAACAGACAGAAGGACCTGGGGAGACATGATAGCAGCCTTCCAATATCTCAGGGTTGCCACAAAGAAGAGGCAGTTAAAGTATTCTCCAAAGCACCTGAGGGCAGGACAAGAAGCAATGGGTGGAAACTAATCAAGGAGTGAAGCAACTTAGAACTTAGGTGAAATTTCCTGACAGTGAGAACAATTAATCAGTGGAACAGCTTGCCACTTGAAGTTGTGAATGCCCCAACACTGGAAGTCATTAAGAAGATGTTAGATAGCCATTTGTCTGAAATGGTATAAGGTTCCTGCCCACGCAGGGGGTTGGACTAGAAGACCTACAAGGTTCCTTCCAACTCTGCTATTGTATTATTGTATTATTGTATACGCTGTCCCACTGAAGCAGGGGGTTGGACTAGATGACCTTCCCGGTCCCTTCCAACTTTGCTCTTCTGTAATTCTATGTGAGGAAATGAAATGGATTGTCATTTGTCTGAAACGGTATAAGGTTTCTTGCCTAGGCAGGGGGTTGGACTAGAAGACCTCGATGGTCCCTCCCAACTCTGCTATTATATTGTATTGATCTAACAGAGAGAGAGAGAGATTTATACTCTCTCTGGGGCCCTGCCTTGGAGCTTGCTGTTCCTGGGTAAGACATGTACTTTGATTGGTTGTCAGACTTCCACGGGGCCACGCAGGGCTAACTTTGTAATGCCTTGCACGAGACCCCACCGAGCAGCTGGAGCATTGTGGAGCCGTCGCGAAGCATCATGGGTGGTAAGTACGCATGTGCGTGCTGAAGGCGGGCTGCGCACATGCATGTGATGGACGCCCAGCCCCGTTGCACCCTATTGGTTGCACCGGGGATCTGGAACCCACCACTGTAGCAACTCCCCCCCCTCCCTCCACATTTTCCTGCTCTTGGAACCCACCAGAACCAAGACAGATGATTCTCGGGGGGGGGGGGGGCAGGGGGAATTGGGGACGTTCTTGGGATGGGGAGGGGGAGTCGGGGACGTTCCCATGCGTCCCCGACGCCCCCTCCCCATTGCAACAACATGGTCAAAACCCTGCAACCCCCCCCCGCCCCAAACAAGCCAGGAACCCCCTTTGACCTTCCTCCTCCTCCTCCTCCTTTACGCCCTGCCCTTGGATCCCGCCCCCCCCTCTCCCAGGGAGAACATCATCGTTGCAATCATCCCACAATCACCATCCAATCTGGGCCCCCTCCCCACTCAAACCAGGTTTTGATTAAGCCTCCTCGGCTGGCTTTGATTGCGGGGGCCGTGAAATCACGAGAGGTTGGGAGGAAAAGGATGGGAAACGGGGGGTCAGGTCGGACGAGGGCGGGGAGGGGGGGGGTAGCCCAGTTTCTGTTCGCTAAAAGCAGACTCTGGGAGGGGGGCTTTCAAAGGACACACACACACACACACACACCGGTGACCTGATGAATTTCAGAAAGGGAGGGGGAAAACCTTCCCTGGCATTTACCTGGAGGAGTTTGAGAAAGTTCTGCTCTTGAAGGAGGGGCCTTCCCCGCCCCTTACCTGCATAGAAACTCACCTAAGGGGAGCGTATGCATTGTTAGAAGGCAACCCATTAAATTTAGGGGATTTGATATGGGTGGGAGGTTGGAATTATGTCCTCCTTCTCCTCCTCCTCCTCCACCCCTCTTTTTACTCCTCCTCCTCTTTTTCTTCTTTCACCCTTTTCTCCTCGTCCTTCCCTCCTCCTCCTCCTCCCCTTCTCCTTCTCCACCCCTTTCTCCTCCTCCACCCCTCGTCCTCCTCCACCCCTTTCTTCTCCTCCTCCTCCACCCCTCTTTTTACTCCTCCTCCTCTTTTTCTTCTTCCACCCTTTTCTCCTCGTCCTTCCCTCCTCCTCCTCCTCCCCTTCTCCTTCTCCACCCCTTTCTCCTCCTCCACCCCTCGTCCTCCTCCACCCCTTTCTTCTTCTCCTGCTCCTCTTTTTCTTCCATCCTTTTCTCTTTGTCCTTCCTTGCTCCTCCTCTTCCTCCACCCTTCCTCCTCCTCCTCCCCTCCTCCTCCTTCACTCCTTTCTTCTTGTCCTCTTCCTCCACCACCCCTTTCTCCTCCTCCTCCTCCTCCTCTTCTTTCTCCTTCTCCACCCTTTTCTCCTGCTCCTTCTCCATCCCGTTCTCCTCCATCACCCCTTTTTCCTTCTCCTCCTCTTCCGCCCGTCTTCCTTTTCCTCCTTCTCCTTCTCGGCCCCTTTCCCCTTCTCCTTTCTCCTTCTCCTTTCTCCTGCTCCTCCACCCCTCTTTCTTCCTCCACTTCTCTTTCTTCACCCTTCTTTCTCCTTCTCCCCTTCCTCTACTACCCCTTTCTCCTTCTCCTCCTCTTCTTTCTCCTTCTCCTCCTCCATCCCTCTTTCTCCTTCTTATCCTCCTCCATCCCTTTCTTCTTCTCCACCCCTCTTTCTCCTCCTCCTCCACCCCTCCTCCTCATCCCTCTTTCTCCTTATCCTCCTCCACCCCTTCCTCCTTCTCTTTCTCCACCCCTTGTCCTCCTCCATCCCTCTTTCTCCTTCTTATCCTCCTCCATCCCTTTCTTCTTCTCCATCCCTCTTTCTCCTCCTCCTCCGCCCCTCCTCCTCATCCCTTTCTCCTTATCCTCCTCCACCCCTTCCTCCTCCTCTTTCTCCACCCCTTGTCCTCCTCCATCCCTCTTTCTCCTTCTTATCCTCCTCCATCCCTTTCTTCTTCTCCACTCCTCTTTCTCCTCCTCTTCCACCCCTCCTCCTCCACTCCTCTTCCTCCTCTTCCTCTTCCTCCTCCTCCCCTCTGTCTCCTTTCTTGTCACTTGTAACCGTCCCTGTTGTAAATCCAGGATTATCTGTAAAGGAAGCAGAATACAACAGGGAAGAGATGACAAAAAAAACCCCTGCAGGATAACTAAAAATTGGACATGTCTGAACGATCCGTCGCCCTAAATTTCTACAAGGCCGCAAATATTGGCTGGGGAATTCTGGGAGTTGAAGTCCACGCGTCTTAAACTCGCTCTGACTGAGAAATTCTCGATTACAGGTAGTCCTTAAATTACAACAGTTGGTTTAGTGACCGTTCAAAGTTACAGCGGCCTTGAAAAAAAAGTGACTAATGACCGTTTTTCACACTTACGACCCTTCCCATGTCCCCTGGGTCATGGGACCAAAACCCAGCCGCTTGGCCGCTGACTCATATCTATGACGGTCGCAGTGTTCCGGGGATGACTTGATTCCCTGTTGCGATCTTCTGACCAGCAAAGTCAATGGAGGAAGCCCGATTCGCTTAGCACAGGGGTCTGCAAAGTTGGCTCTTTTAAGGCTGGTGGACTTCAACTCCCAGAGTTCCCCAGCCAGCTGGCTGGGGAACTCTGGGAGTTGAAGTCCACCAGTCTTAAAAGAGCCAACTTTGCAGACCCCTGATTTAGCAAACGCCTCCCTAACTTAACCGCTGCAGTGGTTCCCTTAGCAACGTTGGCACAGAAGGCGGGAGGGGGGGGATTCACTTAACAGCTGTCTCGCTTGTTCTGACCGAGGCTTCCCCAGCAGCACGAAGCGGAGTCCTCATCCCGATAAAGCCCTTTTATTTAATGGACAGTGAATTCCTCTCCAGCAAAGTCTTTCCTCTCCCGCAGTCTTTCCAGATGGTTCCCAATTCCCGACTTTATATATATATATTTTTGTATATACATTTTTATTTTCAACATAAAAAACAAGTAAAAACATTCTATCATTTTCGGCTTTGTACAACATGTCGTTCAGCCGTGAGTTTTTGTGCCTCGGTCTTTACAATTACGGACATAATTATTAATTTTCCATCCAGTGCATGTATATAAAAGTCCATCTTTTTCTGTAATTATTCAACAAGTAAAAAGAAAAGAAAAACAATTCTCCATATATTCCTATCTTGTAGCATTATTCTCAATTGTCTTTAGAAAATACATTACTGCTATAAAATACATAAACACCCATGATATTTTCTCGATGTAAGACCAAGCCTTTATCCAAATTTTCCATTATATTTGTATCTCCTTAATAATCTAGTTAATGTACAAAATATCTTTCTAGAATAACATAATCTCAGCTTATTATAATATCTACCAATCATAACAATTGACTTCTATATCTAAGCAATTCTTTTAAATATTATGTCTCCTGATTTCTTTTATCTAACCATTGATAAGATAAAAGCCAGTTCCCGACCTTGATCAGTCTTGGAGAGGGGCCAGCCGGAGATATTTCATACTTGGTAAGAATGCAGGAATGAACGAATGGTCTCCTGCAAACTCCATTCTCCTGTTGCTCCTCTTTTATTCCCTCTGGGGGGGGGGCATTCACTGTCCACCTTGGCTTTACTCCCAAACTGACCCCTGTTCTTTAGCTGTTCCCTTTGTTTGGCAGTTCTGAGCATGCGCACACTGGGAACAGGCTCCAGCTGTTCTTCTGCCCCACTGATGTCTGACTCCGAAGGCAGCTGATAACTGTCAGAGGGCCCTGGACCCATCTCTGCCTCTGACACAGAGCCCTCCTCAGAGCCTTCCCCAGACTCCTGGACTGGCCCATCCAGCCAAGTCTTTCAAGGGAGGATTTGCGGTCACAGACCTTATCTGGCTTGGAGAACTGCCAGGCCAATAGCTGCAGAACTTGGCCAGGAGCCTCGGAGAGTCACCAACCAATGAAGCGAACTAATGGTCTCCTGCAAACTCCACTCCCCTTTCGCTCCTCTTTTATTCCCTCTGGGAGGGGCCCTTCATCATTCACCTGTGGCCTTACTCCCAAGTTGATCTCTGTTCTTTAGCTCGTCTGGCAGCTCTGCGCATGCGCACACTGGGAACAGGCTCCAGCTGTTCTTCTGCCCCACTGATGTCTGACTCCGAAGGCAGCTGATAACTGTCAGAGGGCCCTGGCCCTCTCTCCGCCTCCGACACAGAGCCCTCCTCAGAGCCTTCCCCAGACTCCAGGACTGGCCCAGGTTCCTCCCCAACCCTCCTCACTCTACGAATCTGCTGCCAGTTCCACTGGCGGGCCACATCGCTTAGCAACGGAACTTTGGGGGTTCCACTGTGGTCGTAGGATGAGGACTATCTCTACGGCCTTCCTTGCTGGATTCATCGCACGCCGACGTTTGAAAACCAAGCCCGCAGAGGAAAATATTGAAGCAAAACCCTGCTCAGTAAATTAAATTTTTTTTATATGTGCTTCATCATTCGGTGGGGAAAAACTGGCTTATTTAAATGGTTTAATTCCCAGGCTGCTCTCTGCTATTTGACATTGCATTATCATGATCACTATTTACTGTCTGAATGTTGTGGCGAGTCATTGTTTTATTGTGATAGCTTTCCTGGTGCGGCGGCTTTATTTTATTCGGCGCACTGTTTTAGGGAAACGCTGGCGCTAAGTGGTCGGGAGATGTTTTCAGGTCAATAAATAAAAGAATTAAAAGAAGAATTTTTCGAAAACCCCGTCGGCCTGCAGGCAAAGGCACAGGAATGGGCAGCCACACGATCAAGCCCCGCCCCCTGGTGGTTCTAGCCCCACCCACTTTGGCCTCTGGCCACGCCTCTGGAAATGGCAGGTAAATTTCCTGAAAGCCAAATCATCAGCCCGAAAAACAGCCTTATTCACAGGTGTAGGCATAAACAACAGTGCAGTGGCTGGGGAATTCTGGGAATTGAAGTCCTCGAACGCTGGCTGGGGAATTCTGGGAGTCGAAGTCCACAGGCTTTAAAGTGCCCAGGTTTGGAAAACACCGTTATACACTTTTTGAAGATCAGAGAACTTGGAAAACCTTCCTGGTGGAAGTGTTGTTCGGTTCTTGGGAGTGACAGGACAAGTTAATGGTATATAACAATAATTGTAAATCCCTCTCCCTTCTAGCACTGATGTCGTTACCTAGTTGGGTCATGAAATGTCTACAAGCACACCATGAAGCTCCAGAGAGCACCAAGGACCTCGTTCTCCTCTTCCTCCCTCTCTTTACTTCTCCTTTTCCTGCTCCTCCATCCCTTTTCCCTCTCCTCCTCTTCCTCCTCCTCCTCTCCACAAAACGCCCCTTTTTCTAACCCTGTGATGATGTTACTTAGTTGGGTCACGAAACATTTGCAAGAAAACCAACAAGCTCAGAGAGCATCAAGGACAACCTCCTCCTTCTTGTTCCTGTTCACTCCCTCCTTCCCTTATGGCACTGAGGATGTGTGTTTGTTTGTTTGTTTATTAGTTTATTATTTGTTGTTTGTTGTTAGTTTATTTGTTGTTTGTTTTTAGTTAATTATTTGTTGTTTGTTATTAATTTATTATTTGTTGTTTAGTTAATTATTTGTTGTTTGTTATTAATTTATTATTTGTTGTTTAGTTAATTATTTGTTGTTTGTTATTAATTTATTATTTGTTGTTTAGTTAATTATTTGTTGTTTGTTACTAGTTAATTATTATGTGCGGACTTCAACTCCCAGATTCCTTCAGCCATCATGGCTGGACTTCGACTCCCAGAATTCCCTAGCCATCATGGCTGGACTTCGACTCCCAGAATTCCCTAGCCAGTGTGCCTGTCTCAAGAAGGCAATCGTGTTTCTCAACCTTAGTAGCTGTAAGATGCGTTGACTTCAATTCCCAGAATTCCCCACCCATCATGGCTGGACTTCGACTCCCAGAATTCCCTAGCCAGTGTGCCTGTCTCAAGAAGGCAATCATGTTTCTCAACCTTAGCAGCTGTAAGATGCGTTGACTTCAATTCCCAGCATTCCCTAGCCAGCATGGACTCCCAGAATTCCCCACCCATCATGGCTGGACTTCGACTCCCAGAATTCCCTAGCCAGTGTGCCTGTCTCAAGAAGGCAATTGTGTTTCTCAACCTTAGCAGCTATAAGATGCGTTGACTTCAATTCCCAGCATTCCCTAGCCAACATGGACTCCCAGAATTCCCCACCCAAACAAGTGGACTTCGACTCCCAGAATTCCCTAGCCATCATGGCTGGACTTCGACTCCCAGAATTCCCTAGCCATCATGGCTGGACTTCGACTCCCAGAATTCCCTAGCCAGTGTGCCTGTCTCAAGAAGGCAATCGTTTCTCGACCTTAGCAGCTGTAGGATGCGTTGACTTCAATTCCCAGAATTCCCTAGCCAGCATGGACTCCCAGAATTTCCTACTCATCATAGTTTATAGGCTTTCCTGCTCAAGCAGAGGGTTGGACTAGAAGACTGTAGCCTAGAGGTGGCGCTCTTGCCTCACAATCAGGAAGTTGTGAGTTCAATCCCAGGTAGAGGCAGATGTAGGGTCTGGTGCTTAGACAGAGGGTTGGACTAGATGACCTGCAAGGTCCCTTCCAACGCAGTTAAACTGTTAACCTCCAAGATTCCTTCCAACTCAGCTGCTCTGTGGTCCTGCTTCCAACGCAGCCTGGAAAAAAAACATTTTTGTGGATTTCCTGACCAGCTGTTCTTCTTTTTCCGTTCTTTTCCTCCATCCCACTTATTTTAGGGCGTCCAAATTCCTCGGCCTTCGGGCTCAGCCCCAATTCCGAGAGGAACGTCTGGAGCTCCATCCCAGAACCCAGAGGCCAAAACGGCCTGGAAATGCAAATTTTGACTAAAACACGGAAAGCCGTTTATGCCGAAATGTCCCCCTTCGGTCACATTAAAATGACAACTTGGCAACACGGAAGGCCGGGAGGCACACATCGTTTCCCTCACACCCTTAGATGGGATTTTGGTAATTAGATCGATTATTTCGCACTTGGTTTGGCCTTCCAGGATAGATTATACAGCTGGTGGATTGATTAATGGGGCATTTTTTACATTCCATTTTATCGATTCCATTTGTATCTTCCCGAATTTGGCAAGGACCACCCATTGCTTTTAGTCACGACTCAACCATTAAGACATCGGCATTAAGCGATAAACGACAATAAACCAATGAAAACACCCACAGAAGTGGTATCATCATAACACAGAAAAGAATAGATAGATACATAAACACAAAAAAAACCCCCCAACTTGGATTATAATAACATTATCCGCTAATATCCCTTTGGTTAACGATACGAGCGTTATTTCTAGTCTATGACAATCGTAAAATTTTGATTGGGTTTGAATCAAATGAATAATTGCGCTGTTAATAACGAATACTATATAATATTGTACTATATTATTATGAATAATATAATTATGGATAATAGTAGTAATAATGCTGTGCATTGTGGCATTGCTGCAATGATGTTGGCAATGATGATGGCAATAATAATAATAATAATAATAGCAATATTGGCTGTTATTGTGTCAACCTAAGCAATAAATATGTGGGTGACTTAATCGTCTAAAAGCTGCATAACAACGACAACAATAATAATTTGCAATTACAAAGTTGAAATTGTTTCACTTTAAAAAAAAAATTAAAAATAAATTTTATTTACAAACATATAAAATACATATAAACTACGCTCACACAAAACGCAGACCTACACTACATTGACACCATACAATACCTGGAAGTCTTTAAGAAGATGTTAGATAGCCATTTGTCTGAAATGGTATAAGGTTCCTGCCCACGCAGGGGGTTGGACTAGAAGACCTCCAAGGTCCCTTCCAACTCTGCTATTGTATTGTATTGTATTAATACAAACAGGAACTTCCTGTTCTTTCTAATAGCGATTGTTAATTGAAGCTGCTCAACTTATATTGTTTCCCCTTCTGTTCTATTTCATTTGGATTTCACCCTTTTAAACCCTCTTATTTTGCTCATAACTCCCGTTTTTAAGTTTTGCTGTATTCCTTCATTGGATCTTGTTTCTTCCCTCCATCCACCTATACCAGGGGTCTGCAAAGTTGGCTCTTTTAAGACTGGTGGACTTCAACTCCCAGAATTCCCCAGCCAGCTATGGGAGTTGAAGTCCACCAGTCTTAAAAGAGCCAACTTTGCAGACCCCTGACCTATACCATTTATCCCATATCTGATAGAATTCTGATTCTTATTTTCCCTGGATTATCTTTCGTTAATTTGTCCATTTCAGCACAGTCCATAACCTTTCTTATTATTTCATAATAATATGTTTCACATTTTATATGTGAGAGCAGCAAAGTGGCGCAAACTGATTACAAATCCAGACATGATGGAGTTGCTAAATTAATCCACTGGTCGTTCATTATATGTCATCATATAATAATGTACCAAGTGCCCCATTGTCATCAGGGCACTTGGTACCATGTCCAAATTTTTTTATAAGATACATCAACAAATTGCAGCTTCCTGCAATAACACTGCAAAAACTGTGCTACTTGGAGCACCATACATTCTAATAAGGTACTTGGTTGATACCTAGGATGCTGGCAGCCACCCGTATCAACCATTAGCACCAGTCAATGGTATTTCGGGATGCAATGCAATACAATACAATACAATAGCAGAGTTGGAAGGGACCGTAATAGGTCATCTAGTCCAACCCCCTGCCTAGGCAGGAAACCCTATACCATGTCAGACAAATGGCTACCCAACATCTTTTAAAGACTTCCAGTGTTGGGGCATTCACAACTTCTGGAGGCAACTTCTGTTCCACTGACAAATTGTTCTAACTGTCAGGAAATTTCTCACTTGTAGCTTGCTTCTCTCCTTGATTAGTTTCCACCCATTGCTTCTTGTTCTGCCCTCAGGTGCCTTGGAGAATAGTTTGACTCCCTCTTCTTTGTGGCAACCCCTGAGATATCGGAAGACTGCTATCCCCTAGTCCCTCTTTTCATTAAACTAGACATACCCAGTTCCTGCAACTGTTCTTCATATGTTTTAGCCTCCAGTCCCCTCATCCTCTTTCTTGCTCTTCTCTGTACTCTTTCCAGAGTCTCCACATCTTTTCTACATCGTGGTGACCAAAACTGAATGCCGTATTCCAAGTGTGGCCTTCCCAAGGCCTTATAAAGTGATATTAACCCTTCGCGTGATCTTGATTCTCTCCCTCTGTTGATGCAACCTAGAACTGTGTTGGCTTTTTTGGCAGCTGCTGCACACGGCTGGCTCCTATTTAAGTGGTTGTCCACTAGGACTCCAAGATCCCTTTCACAGTTGCTACTATTGAGCAAGGTACCACCTATACTGTACCTGTGCATTTTGTTTTTCTTGCCTAAATGTAGAATCTTACTTTTTTCACCATTGAATTTCATTTTATTAGATAGTGCCCAATGTTCCAGTTTGCCAAGATCCTTCTGTATCTTAAGCCTATCTTCTGGAGTGTTGGCTATTCCTGCCAGCTTGGTGTCATCTGCATGGTGTCAACTGCAATGTTCAGTTGCCTGAGTTTCATGTTTAATGAATAAAATCTATAATAGTAATAATAATAATAATAATTCAAGAACAAGCACTACAAACTCAAGAAAAAGCACTACAGGAGGAAGTGGTCAAAGACTGCATGATTGCTTGGGGACGGAATATAGGACGCACACTGGACTTTCAAAGTTGGGAAGAAATCTGGTTCAAAAATATGAAATTGACAATGGCAGCCTCGTATCTGCGGGATCGGATCCTGCCCCATACATCCTCACGGCCGATTCGCTCCCACAGAGAGGGACTTCTCTGGGTGCCGTCCACTAGACTCTGTCAGCGGGCGACGTCCAGGGGAAGGGCTCTCTCTGTGGCGGGCCCTGCCCTCTGGAACGACCTTCCCCCCGATATTAGGACAACCACGGACCTCCGCTCCTTCCGTCTAAAATTAAAAACACATCTTTTCTGCTTGGCCGGCCTAGGGTAGTCTCTCTGCTATAGGGTCTGTATTTAAATTATTGGGTATTTTAGTGTTTAATGGGATTTTAGCACAGGTGTTATATTTAATTCGTTTTTATTCTATGTCTGTATATTTATTGTTTTATTTTGTCCTGTGCACCGCCCCGAGTCCCTGTGGGGAGAGGGAGCGGTTCTACAAATTAAATATATTATTATTATTATTATAAGGAAAATACATATAAAATGATATATCGGTGGCATCTACCCCCGGCAAGACTTGCCAGAATGTTCCCTGGGACCATGCCTAATTGCTGGAAATGTGGTCACAGAGAGGGAACCTATTTCCATCAATGGTGGACCTGCCCAATGGCGATTAAATACTAGAAAAAGATCAGGCAGTGGTTAATAGAAATCACCCAACATCGATTAGATTTGAAACCGGAAACCTTCCTGTTAGGACTTAAACCCCCAGATATCAACATGGAGATATGGTTTTTGGTGTTGCACATAATTATTGTGGCAAGATTGGCATTTGCCTAGGAATGGAAGAGTGATCAAATGGATAGGGCAGTAATAAATAAAATTAATGAGTGCGCAGAATCGGACAGATTAACAAAATTAATTAAAGGAAAAAAGGACTCAGAATTCTATAACTCGTGGAAGAGGTGGTATAACTGGATACGGGAACGACCGAATAATAACAACTGAAGCAATAATATATGTTTAAATCGGATATTGGTAAATAATATCAATAAGAAATTAAAGGACGAATAAGAATTGATGAAGTAGGTAGGTTAACTAGATGGGATGTATATAGTGTAAATGCTGGTGTTAAATATTAGGCCTACCATTAAGACTGTAATGTTAAGTTTGGTTATTTAAATGTTATCGCTTTCTCGCGCTGTGACGGCAATATGTTTAAAATTATGTTTGTATGATTTTCTTTTTATAAGAATAAATAAAAAATTATTAAAAAAAAGAAAGAACAAACACTACAAACTAAGGCCATGAAAGCAAAGATACAAAAATCCACCGACAACCCAAACTGCCGACTTTGCAATGACAAAGTCGAAATTGTTTCACATTTAATATGTGAATGCAGCAAAGTCCGCTCCGAGTCCCTTGGGGAGAGGAGGCGATGTATAAATAAAATTATTTATTTATTATTTAAAGTCGCGCAAACTGATTACAAAGCCAGACACGACCGAGTTGCTAAATTAATCCACTGGTCATTATGTAAAAAATACAATTTACTGGTATCTACAATACAATACAATAGCAGAGTTGGAAGGGACCTTGTAGGTCTTCTAGTCCAACCCCCTGCATGGGCAGGAATCTTATACCATTTCAGACAAATGGCTGTCTAACATCTTTTTAAAGACTTCCAGGGTTGGGGCATTCACAACTGCTGGAGGCAAGCTGTTCCAGAGGTTAATTGTTCTTACTGTTAGGAAATTTCTCCTTAGTTCTAAGTTGCTTCTCTCCTTGGTTAGTTTCCACCCATTGCTCCTTGTCCTGCCCCCAGGTGTCTTATCTAAAACATAAAGTGGAAAAAGTTATCAAAAATGAGAAGGTAAGGGAAATATATTTGTATGAATTAGTTTAAAAAGATGGGGTAGTTTAGAAGATGGGGATAATGGGACAGTGTTATTTTATGAGAAATTTATGTCATGATGGGTGGGAGGAGGGGGGGTACAGTACTTGTATTTGATTTATATTGTATGTATGGGGGGGAAAGGGGAAAAATTTGTTTGTATAAAACTTTTTCAATAAAAAAAATGAGAAGGTAAAGATCTTGTGGGACTTTTGAATACAGACGGCTCGTCATTTGGGAACACAACACGCCAGATATCACAGTGGTAGAAAACCGAAGCGTACAATTTATTGATATCGCTGTATCAGGAGACGCCAGAGTCGAAGAAAAAGAAATGGAAAAAAATCACGAAATATTGCAACCTGACCATTGAAACTACGTGATTATGGATGAAACATGTAACTGTGGTACCCATTGTCATTGGGGCACTTGCTACTATGTTCAGTTAATTGAGTTTAATGTTTAATGAATAAAAGAAATAATAATAATAATAATAATAATAATAATAATAATAATAATAATAATAATAATAATAATAATAATAATAATAATAATAATAATAATAATAATAATAATAATAATATCTATTATCTATAATTATCTCAGCAAATTGCAGCTTCCTGCAATAACACCAGCGGAACTGCAAAAAACGGTGCTACTTGGCACATCTTATATTCTACGAAGATACTTGGTTGATACCTAGGATGCTGGCAGCAAACTGTATCAACAATTAGCACCAGTCAATAGTATTTATAATATAATAATAATAATAATAATAATAATAATAATAATAATAATAATAATAATAATAATAATAATAATTTTAATTTGTTGACCGTTCCCTCTCCCCATAGGGACTCGGAGCGGTGCACAGGGAAAACTAAAACAATAAATATACAACACATTAAAAACAAATTAAACATATACCTGTGCTAAAATACCCCATTACCATACTAAAATTCCCAGTTAAAACAACTAAAACCCCATAGAGAGAGACTACCCTAGGACGGCCAAGCAGAAAAGATGTGTTTTTAGTTTTAGACGGAAGGAGCAGAAGTCCGTGGTTGTTCTAATGTCGGGGGGAAGGTCGTTCCAGAGGGCTGGACCCGCCACAGAGAGAGCCCTTCCCCTGGGCGTCGCCCGCTGACAAAGTCTAGTGGACGGCACCCGGAGAAGTCCCTCTCTGTGGGAGCGAATCGGCCATGAGGATGTATGAGGCAGAATCCGATCCCGCAGATAGCTAGGTCCCGAGCCATGGAGTGATTTAAAAATGATGACTAATACCTTGAAGCGCACCCGGAAGACGACAGGCAGCCAGTGCAGCTCGCGCAAGAGCAGTGTTATGTGGGTAAACCTAGAGTTTCCCAGAATTGCCCGCGCGGCTGCGTTCTGGACCATCTGAAGTCTCCGGGTGCACCTCAAGGGGAGCCCCATGTAGAGAGAGTTACAATAGTCCAGTCGGGATGTCACGAGAGCATGAGTGACTGTGCGAAGGTCGTCCCGATCCAATAGGGGGCGCAACTGGCGAACCAGGCGAACCTGGTAAAACGCCCTCCTAGCCACGGCTGTCACTTGATCTTCCATGGACAGCCGGGCATCTAGGAGGACACCCAAGTTGCGCGCCCAATCCACAGGGGCAAGATGTTCGCCCCCTATGGCCAGCGATGGAGTCAGCTGGTTGAATCGGGCAGCCGGAAACCACAGCCACTCGGTCTTGGTTTTTAAAATATGCATTTTAAAATGTTCAGTTGGCTGAGTTTCATGTTTTATGAATAAAGCAAATAATAATAATAATAATAATAATAATAATAATAATAATAATAATAATAATAATAATAATAATAATAACAACTGCTTATATCCTCTGACGTTACCTTGACAGTTCCTAGGTCCTTGGTTGGGGCTCGAGCTGTTGAGCTACCAACCAGCCCTAAGGGCAGTGAATCTCATCGAAGATTGACATCATCATCATCATCATCATCATCATCATCATAATAATAGTAATAGTAATAGTAATAGTAATAGTAATCGTAATAATAGTAATCGTAATAATAGTAATGATAGTAATAATAATAATATAAGGAACACAAAGTAGAAAAGGTTATCGAGAATGAGAGGGTGAAGATCTTGTGGGACTTTCGAATAAAAACAGACCGTCATTTGGAGCACAACACACCAGATATCACGGTTGTAGAGGTGTGTACAGTGTACAGTTCATTGATATCGCTGTTCCTGGAGACGCCAGACTCGAAGAAAAAGAACTAGAAAAAACCATGAAATATCGCGACCTGGCCATCGAAACTACACGGCTATGGATGAAGCATGTCACAGTGACACCCATTGTCATCGGGGCACTTGGCACCATGTCCAAGAATTTTAATAAATATCTCAGCAAATTGCAGCTTCCTGCAACAACACCAGCGGAACTGCAAAAAACGGCGCTACTTGGAACATCTTACATCCTAAGAAGATACTTGGTTGATACCTAGGATGCTGGCAGCAAACTGTATCAACAATTAGCACCAGTCAATAGTATTTGTAATATGCATTTTTAAATGTTCAGTTGGCTGAGTTTCATGTTTTATGAATAAAGTTAATAATAATTCAAGACCAAGCACTACAAACTAAGGCCATGAAAGCAAAGATACAAAAATCCACTGACAATCCAAACTGCCGATTTTGCAATGACAAAATTATCTGCTGCTGTGGCCTATTGGTGGAGCTCTCGCCTCCCAATCAGGAGGTTGTGAGGTTGTGATGTAGGGTCTCCTGCTTGGGCAGGGGGTTAGACTAGATGACCTGCAAGGTCCCTTCCAACGCTGTTCATATGTTAAAATTGAAACTGTTTCACACTTAATACAGTATGTGAGTACAGCAAAATCGCACAAACGGATTACAAAGCTGGATGAATTATGGATGAAAAATGTACCAGTGATACCCATTGTCATCAGGGCACTGGGTACCACGTCCAATAATTTTACAGAACACATAAAGAAATTGCAGGTTTCTGCAATAACACCAGCGGAAGTGCAAAAAACTGCGCTACTCGGAACATCATATATTTTAAGGTACTTGGTTGATATACCAAGGAGGCTGGCAGCAACCCATATCAACCATCAGTGCCAGTCAATGGTATTTGACTCATATTTGACTCAATGGTCAAAAGAGTAAGGTTCTACATTTAGGCAAGAAAAATGAAATGCACAGGTACAAAATATAGGTGGTACCTTGCTCAATAGTAGCAACTGTGAGAGGGATCTTGGAGTCCTAGTGGACAACCATTTCAATATGAGCCAGCCATGTGCAGCAGCTGCCAAAAAAGCCAACACAGTTCTAGGTTGCATCAACAGAGGGAGAGAATCAAGATCACGTGAAGGGTTAATACCACTTTATAAGGCCTTGGGAAGGCCACACTTGGAATACGGCATTCAGTTTTGGTCACCACGATGTAGAAAAGATGTGGACACTCTGGAAAGAGTGCAGAGAACAGCAACAAAGAGGATTAGTGGACTGGAGGCTAAAACATAGGAAGAACGGTTGCAGGCACTAGGTATGTCTAGTTTAATAAAAAGTAGGATTAGGGGAGACATGATAATAGTCTTACAATATCTCAGGGGTTGCCACAAAGAAGAGGGAGTCAAGCTATTCTCCAAAGCACCTGAGGGCAGGACAAGAAGCAATGGGTGGAAACTAATCAAGGAGAGAAGCAACTTAGAACGGAGGAGGAATTTCCTGACAGTGAGAACAATGAATCAGTGGAACAGAAGTTGCCTCCAGAAGTTGTGAATGCCCCAACACTGCAAGTCTTCAAGAAGATGTTGGATAGCCATTTGTCTGAAACGGTATAGGCTTTCCTGCCTAGGCAGGGGGTTGGACTAGATGACCTCCAAGGTCCCTCCCAACTCTGCTATTGTATTGTATATTTGCGATACATTTTTAAATGTTCAGTTCACTGAATTTCATGTTTAATGAATAATAATGCAATCCCAAAACAACCGGAGCACCACTTGAGCATCATTGGCATTGACACATTCGCCATCAGTCAATTGCGGAAGGCAGCTTTACATGGAACGGATTCCATCCTCCGACGATATCTGTAACTCCGTCAGATCCCAGGTCCTTGGTAAAAAACTTGATAGGTAGACAAAAATGCCAAAGCTTATCCTAAACATCTGGCTGACTGTGCAATGATCAATAATAATAACAGCAGCAACAATATTGTCGGCGATGCAGTCATATCCGAAAGTTGCATAATAGTGGATCGCGGATAGATCAAACCATACATTTGAAAAATCCGGTGTCAGGCCTGCAAGCCATCTTTCCTTTTTTTGGACTTCAGGCCTGCCATACTTTCCATCCATTTTCTATTGTGGGAAAATGAGAGGAGGGATTATACGGAGTTGGGTGATATGTAGCCAAAACAAAATTCCTTTCTAGAAAACCAAGGTCATCCTTTGTCTCTGCACCTGGCCGGAACTGGATGGCAGGAATCTGTCTTCGTGGCAGTGGGAGATTGGACCGTGTGATGGACTTGTGGGTGTGGGGGGCAAGATCTTGAACTTTCAACTGGGTGGGGAAAACCGGGAAGCTTTCAGATTCGGGTTTTCCCAGATGCGCCAACGTGGCTCGCTTAATAAATTGGAACTTCGAGGAATCCTTTGCCTCGGATTCTGATTTACTTTTGGGTGCTATTTGGAACCCTGACAGCTGGGATCAAGTAGGTTTTTCTGAGCTTCGCAGCTAGAGGGGGGTCAAAAAAGTCAAGATGGCAACCTCAGCGGCATAACAATCACAGTCATACATGTCTTCACTCTGACCTCCATGGAAATTGTTCTGACCCAGACTTCCTTAAAAAGCATGAAGCAGAGTCTTGGTCCCGGCAAAACCTCTTTTACTTACACCAGGGGTCTCCAACCTTTGCAACTTTAAGTCTGAAGGACTTCAGCTCCCAGAATTCTCCAGCCAGCAAAGCTGGCTGGAGAATTCTGGGAGCTGAAGTCCTTCAGACTTAAAGTTGCAAAGGTTGGGGACCCCTGCGCTAATCTCCGAAAGTCCTGCACCGATCGCTTCCAAATTTTCACACAACATTCCTTTGAAATACGGCACCAATGATATATATATAGATTGTGTAGATGTCACACCTGTGCCAGGTACACGCAACGGAAATTTAAAAAATTATAAAAAAAGGTAAGTAAATGGATACAGAGAGAGAGAGAGCAGTGGGCCACATGTATTATGTCATTGTTTATGACATAAGATACTCTGTCCATAAGATTCAAGGAGAAATACAGTAGGTAGGTAGGCAGGCAGCTATAGGTATAGAGAGAGGGAGGGAGAAATGCAGTAGGTAGGTAGGTAGAGGGATAGAGAGAGAGGGAGAAATACAGTAGGTAGGTGGGTAGGCAGCTATAGGTATAGAGAGAGGGAGGGAGAAATGCAGTAGGTAGGTAGGTAGAGGGATAGAGAGAGAGGGAGAAATACAGTAGGTAGGCAGGCAGGCAGCTATAGGTATAGAGTGAGGGAGGGAGAAATGCAGTAGGTAGGTAGAGGGATAGAGAGAGAGGGAGAAATACGGTAGGTAGGTAGGCAGCTATAGGGATAGAGAGAGGGAGGGAGAAATGCAGTAGGTAGGTAGGTAGAGTGATAGAGAGAGGGAGAAATACAGTAGGTAGGTGGGTAGGCAGCTATAGGGATAGAGAGAGGGAGGGAGAAATGCAGTAGGTAGGTAGGTAGGTAGAGGGATAGAGAGAGAGGGAGAAATACAGTAGGTAGGTAGGCAGGCAGCTATAGGTATAGAGAGAGGGAGGGAGAAATGCAATAGGTAGGTAGGTAGAGGGATAGAGAGAGAGGGAGAAATACGGTAGGTAGGCAGGCAGCTATAGGTATAGAGAGAGGGAGGGAGAAATGCAGTAGGTAGGTAAGTAGAGGGATAGAGAGAGAGGGAGAAATACAGTAGGTAGGCAGGCAGCTATAGGTATAGAGAGAGGGAGGGAGAAATGCAGTAGGTAGGTAGGTAGGTAGGTAGAGGGATAGAGAGAGAGGGAGAAATACGGTAGGTAGGTAGGCAGCTATAGGGATAGAGAGGGAGGGAGAAATGCAGTAGGTAGGTAGGTAGGTAGAGGGATAGAGAGGGAGAAATACATTAGGTAGGTAGGTAGGTAGGTAGGTAGAGTGATAGAGAGAGGGAGAAATACAGTAGGTAGGTGGGTAGGCAGCTATAGGGATAGAGAGAGGGAGGGAGAAATGCAGTAGGTAGGTAAGTAGGTAGAGGGATAGAGAGAGAGGGAGAAATACAGTAGGTAGGTGGGTAGGCAGCTATAGGAAGAGAGGGAGGGAGGGAGAAATGCAGTAGGGGTGAGTGGGGGGTGCTGAGAAAGAAAGAGAGAGGGAGGGAGGGAGACAGAGAGAGGCAGAAACAAGAGAGAGAGAGAGAAGGGAAAAAGAAAGAGAGAGAGAGAAACAGACAGAGAAAGAAGGGAGAAAGAAAAAGAAAGAAAAAGAAGAAAAGAGAGAGAGGGAGAGACAGAAACAGAGACACACAGAGAGAGAGAGAGAGAGAGCGAGAAAGAAGGGAAAAAGAAAGAGAAAGAGAGAGAAAGAGAGAGAAGGGAAAAAGAAAGAGAAAGAAAGAGAGAGAAACAGAGACAGAGACAGATAGAGAAAGAAATAAGGGAGAAAAAAAAGAAAAAGAAGAAAAGAGAGAGAGGGAGAGAAACAGAGACACACAGAGAGAGAAAGAGAAAGAAGGGAAAAAGAAAGAGAAAGAAAGAGAGAGAAACAGAGACAGAGAGAGAGAGAAAGAAGGGAGAAAGTAAAAGAAAGAAAGAAAGAAAGAAAGAAAGAAAGAAAGAAAGAAAGAAAGAAAGAAAGAAAGAAAGAAAGAAAGAAAGGAAGGAAGGAAGGGTGGGAGGGAAAAAGGAGACAAAGGAAGGACTACAAACCTGACACTAGAGGCAGTTTCAGAGAATAATCCAGAGCTGGAAGGGACCTGGAGGTCATCTAGTCCAACCCTGTTCCAGCAGGACATTGTTAGTTTCTCTTTTGATCCCCCAGTTACATGACTACATAGTCACATGAGACCCACCAAGCCACACTCCACCAAGCCACGCCCACAGAACCGGTAGTAAAAAAAAAGTAGATGTCACCCTTGCCAAGAGCCATCCCAAGACCCTCAACTGACATGTCCTCCCCATCGAAAGACCAACCAACCCCAAGAAGCCTTTCCAAGTAGAAGAACATCTACAACGACCTCTCCTAAACTCTTGTTCTGACCCAGCCTCCCATGTAAAACTATATAGATCCTAGCCTATATAGATCATTAAACAATATCCATTATCATTTCACTGTTTTTGTTGTAATTAATTATTTGTTAACAAAAAATGTACTACTTATATCCAACTTCCACCCATCAAACCCAGTTAACAGTATAACAAGTTCTAAATTGTTAGAACTTTGTGGGACCGTCTCCTGCCACATACCTCCCTCCGTCCGATCCGCTCCCATAGGGAGGGCCTCCTCAGGGTACGTGTTATGTTCTCAACCTACGCACAGACAGTCAGTCTGGGGAACCAAGGTTGACCCGGAGGTTTGTGAAACTATGTAACAGCCAGTCGCGTCTGATTGGCCGAGACGTGGCTGGCCAGGCCAGACTTTCTGTCTGGCTCAGGTTTTTCCCGCTTTAGGGAAACCTATAAAAAGCTATCAAAGTGGGGAAGTCTCAGTTGCTCTGATCTCTCGTTGTTCCTGTATATAGTTCTTGCTATTTGCAATAAACCTGTTCAATGACTAGCCTGTCTCGGACTGAATTCCTGCAAACTTAACAGTACCATCCGCCGGTCAATGCCGGCTAGCTGTGCCCAGGGGGAGGGCCTTCTCAGTGGCTGGGCCGTCCCTCTGGAACAACCTATCCCCCGAACTTCAGACTATCACAGACCTTCCCCTCTTTCGCTGCTCACTTAAGACATATCTTTTCCATCAAGCCGGTCTAGCTTAGCCAATGAGTAAATGTATTTTAGAATTTTAATGGGATGTTTTAGCACAGGTTTTTTAGTTTAATCTATTTTTAGTTATTCTGTATTTATTGTTATTTATCGATTTTAACTCCCTGTGCACCGCCCTGGGTCCATTTAGATGGAGAAGGGCAGTTCTATAAATCGAAATAAATTAAATTAAATTAAATTAAATTAAAAGTTAATTAATAAAGTTTCTAGGTCTTTTTCCCAGGTCACTGTTTACAATTTAAATCCATTTTTTTTACCCAAGGAGCAAAATCTTCAGAAATACGAACTGTTCTCTCCTACGACCACCACTCCCCATTCCTTCTATTTATTCCCCAGCCAGGGAGGGGGGCATTCAGCATCTACGTGTGCTTTGCTTCCTGAATTGACTCCTTGTCCTCCACTGTTCTCCTCTCCTAGCAGCTCTGTGCGCATGCACCTCTGGAACAGGCCCCAGTTGTTCTTCCTCCCCACTTCTCTCAGCCTCCAAATGCAGCTGCCTCTCCGCCCTGGCTCTATTTCTGCATCCGACCCAGAGCATCCATCAGAGTCTCCCCCAGACTCCAGGACTGGCCCACGTTCCTCCCCAACCCTCCTCATCGTCCGAGTCTGCCGCCAGCGCCGCTGGCAGCTGACGGGCCACAACAACTCTGCTGATGATGTTACCTAGCCTGGTAACGAAACGTTTGGAAATTAACCCACAAGGAACCTCTCCCTCATCCTCTCCCCGCGCTGCAGATACTTGCCCCCATCGCAAAAGCAGGGCTGCTCTTGCAATTATTGATTATATTCAAAGCCTTTCTGAGTCCTCTCGGAAAACCTGGAAGAATATTTGAACAAATTACCCCCAAAGCAGCAGAACTGGAAAATCGAACGGCAAAGAAGGAAAACACGGAGGTCCTTGCCGAAAAATCTTTTAATTTTGTCCGCTGGGACAGAATAGAAGAAGAAGAGAAGATATAACTCTCTCCGTCTCTCTTTCACACACACTCTATTTCTCTCTATCCTTCCCCCCCCTCTGTCTCTGTCTCTCTCTCTCTGTCTCTCTCTCTCTCTGTGTGTGTCTTTCACACACACACTCTGTTTCTCTCTATCCTCTCCCTCTGTGTGTATGAGAGTGTGTGTGTCAGAGTATCTGTGTGTCCCTCTCTCTATGTTTCTATCTCTCTCTGTCTCTCTCTCTCTGTGTTTCTCTCTGTCTCTGACTCTCTCTGTCTCTCTCTGCCTCTGTGTGTGTGTGTGTGTCTTTCACACACACACTCTGTTTCTCTCTATCCTCTCCCTCTCCCTCTATGAGTGTGTGTGAGAGTGTGTGTGTGTCAGAGTATCTGTGTGTGTGTCTCTCTCTCTGTCTCTCTCTCTATTTCTATCTCTCTCTGTCTCTCTGTCTCTCTCTCTGTCTGTCTCTCTCTGTCTCCTCTCTCTCTCACTGTGTCTCACTCTCTTTCACACACACTCTCTGTTTCTATCTATCCTCTCCCTCTCCCTCTGTGAGTGTGTTTGTGTGTCACTGTCTCTCTCTCTGTGTCACTCTGTGTGTGTCTGTCTGTCTGTCTCTCTCTGTCTGTCTCTGTGTGTGTCTCTCTCTCTGTGCATTTCTCTCTCTGTGTGTGTCTCTCACTGTCTCTCTCTCTCTCTGTGTCTCTCTCTCCCCCCCTCTCTCTCTCCCCTCCCTTATTTTTTAAAGGCCATTTTCTTTCCTGCAGTTAGGAAAGCCTCCAGGTACCGCCAGGAAAAAAATGGCAAAAAATTAAAGGTCATTCTTCCAAAAAAGGTAATAAGAACCATTCATTTTTGGCAGCTGGGCTTTGCGAGGTACGAAACCCAGGAGGGGTGTGTCTCTTTGCACGGGACGATTTAAATTCCACTGGAACGGGAGTCAGTCCTCGACTTTCGGCCACAACGGGCCCCCCAACATTTCTGCTGCGAAGCGAGACGGGCATTAAAGCGAGTTGCGACGCATTTTACGACCTTTTCTGGGCACCGTTGTTAAGTGAGTCGCCGCCATTGTTATGTGAATCCCGCCTTTGTTCTGGCTTCTCCACAGACTCTGTTTGTCCGGAGGTCGCCAAAGGGGAACGCAGGACGCTCCGGGACGCTGTACCTTGCCTCCAAAAATTGCGGTTGTCGCATGCCGAAGGCACCCGCACCCATAATGCAATGCATGCACGGCCCACCCATACTTCCCTCTGCCCCTGGCGCATGCTGGCGCGACCCCCATCCCTTCACTCTATTTTGGGCCTAGTGGGCCTCCCTCCAGCCTCCTGGGAGCAAAAACGGGCTGCAGGGGAAGGGGATGTCCCACCGCACACACAGTCCCCTCTGTTGCCTTGCGCATCCGCATATGAATTTTGGTCATGTGGCCATAGGGATGCTGCAGCGGGAGTAAGTCTGAAAAATGGTCATAACTCCCTTTTTCTGGGCTGTTGTAACTTTAAACGGTCATTACACAAACTAAATCAACGACTACCTAAGATCGGGTGTTCTGATGAGCAATATAAGATATTCCGCCCTGAATAAAAAGCATCTCAATACAATACAATAGCAGAGTTGGAAGGGACCTTAGAGGTCTTCTAGTCCAACCCCCTGCCTAGGCAGGAAACCCTATCCAACATCTTCTTGAAGATTTGCAGTGTTGGGAGGCAACTTCTGGAGGCAACTTCTGTTCCACTGATTCATTGTCCTAACTATCAGGAAACTTCTCCTCAGTTCTAAGTTGCTTCTCTCCTCGATTAGTTTCCACCCATTGCTTCTTGTTCTGCCCTCAGGTGCCTTGGAGAATAGTTTGACTCCTTCTTCTTTGTGGCAGCCCCTGAGATATTGGAAGACTGCTATCATGTGTCCCCTGGTCCTTCTTTTCATTAAACTAGACATGCCCAGTTCCTGCAACCGTTCTTCATATGTTTGAGCCTCCAGTCCCCTCATCCTCTTGGTTGCTCTTCTCTGCACTCTTTCCAGAGTCTCCGCATCTTTTCTACATGGTGGTGACCAAAACTGAATGCAAATATTCCAAGTGTGGTCTTCCCAAGGCCTTATAAAGTGGTATTAACCCTTCCCGTGATCTTGATTCTCTCCCTCTATTGATGCAGCCTAGAACTGTGTTGGCTTTTTTGGCAGCTGCCGCCCACGGCTGGCTCCTATTTAAATGGTTGTCCACTAGGACAGGGGTCTCCAACCTTTGCAACTTTAAGTCTGAAGGACTTCAGCTCCCAGCTTTGCTGGCTGAAGAAGTCTGGGAGCTGAAGTCCTTCAGACTTAAAGTTGCAAAGGTTGGAGACCCCTGCACTAGGACTCCAAGATCCCTCTCACAGTTGCTGCTATTGAGCAAGGTACCACCTATACTGTACCTGTTGCATTTTATTTTTCTTGCCTAAATGTAGAACCTTACTCTGATGAGGTTCCTTTCCCTTTTTTTAAAAAAATCATCTTTATCAAGTGATTTTTTCAGAGAGTTAAAAAAAAAAAACCAAACCGAAAGATTCAAAAAGGAGGAAAAGAAAGAAGGGAGCACTAGGGAAGGAAAACTGCATACAGTTTTGGTGGCCACGATGTAGAAAAGACGTGGAGACTCTGGAAAGAGTGCAGAGAAGAGCAACCAAGATGATTAGGGTCCTGGAGGCTCAAACATATGAAGAACTGTTGCAGGAACTGGGTATGTCTAGTTTAATGAAAAGAAGGACCAGGGGAGACACGATAGCAGTCTTCCAATATCTCAGGGGTTGCCACAAAGAAGAGGGAGTCAAGCTATTCTCCAAGGCACCTGAGGGCAGAACAAGAAGCAATGGGTGGAAACTAATCAAGGAGAGAAGCAACTTAGAACTGAGGAGGAATTTCCTGACAGTGAGAACAATGAATCAGTGGAACAGAAGTTGCCTCCAGAAGTTGTGAATGCCCCAACCCTGGAAGTCTTCAAGAAGATGTTGGAGAGCCATTTGTCTGAAATGGTATAGGGCTTCCTGCCTACACAGGGGGTTGGACTAGAAGACCTCCAAGGTCCCTTCCAACTCTCCTATTGTATTATTGTATTGTATTGAAAACAAAGCTGTAAACTAAACTACCCATAATGGAATCGAACCTCTTCCGATCTCCTTTTCAACAAATAATTATAATTTTATCGTCTTTCTTTCTCTTTCAGATATGATATCAGCTCCCTCGGCCCCCTCATTTAATTTACATTTCTCTTCATCTCCAAATCCGTAAATTACCATGTCATTTTTTTTCTTCCCTTCCTTTGTTCAGCCAAAAGTCTGTACAGTAGACGTAAATTCCAGTTGTTCAGGAAAGTTTTCTCTTGTTTATTCCCCATAGCAGAGACATCGGTTTTTGCAATTTCTGTAAATGCTGACATTTTCATTATCCCTTCTTTCATTGTGGGGGATTTGATGATCCCTCCGTTGTTGAGAATATAATAATTTTGCGGCGGTTCCCGTGTACAAATTCATTTCTGCAGCGAGTGGTCTAGTTTGATGAAGAGAAGGACCAGGGGAGACATGATAGCAGTGTTCCGATATCTCAGAGGGTGCCACAAAGAAGAGGGAGCCAAACTATTCTCCAAGGCACCTGGGGGCAGGACAAGAAGCAATGGGTGGAAACTAATCAAGGAGAGAAGCAACTTGGAACTGAGGAGAAATTTCCTGACAGTTAGAACAATTAACCTCTGGAACAGCTTGCCTCCAGAAGTTGTGAATGCCCCAACCCTGGGAGTCTTTAAGAAGATGTTAGATAGCCATTTGTCTGAAATGGCATAAGGTTCCTGCCCACGCAGGGGGTTGGACTAGAAGACCTACAAGGTCCCTTCCAACTCTGCTATTGTATTATTGTATTATTGTATACGCTGTCCCACTGAAGCAGGGGGTTGGACTAGATGACCTTCCCGGTCCCTTCCAACTTTGCTCTTCTGTAATTCTATGTGAGGAAATGAAATAATGAAATGAAATATAATAAAATAAAAATAAAATAAAGTTAAATTAAATTAAATTAAACTGGTGAGTGCTCTATCTCTGGAGATTTTAAAGAAGAAACTGGACAGTCATTTGACCAGAGTCGTATAGAGGGTTGGATTAGATGACCTTCCAGGTCCCTTCCAACTTTGCTCTGCCGTAATTCTGTCTAATGCAATGAAACGGGGGGGGGGGGGGGGGGAAATAAAAATGAAGTGAAATAATAACATAAAATAACGACAATAAAGAAAATGAAATAATTAAAAAAATAAAACACAATAATACGAGTTGCCCAATTAATGGAGCAACCGTGGCTGAATTTTGAATCCTTCTTTGAAAAATACTTTTTCAGCCTTCCTCTGGCTATTCTAATCGGTCACTTTTCTCGTTCTGTAGGCCCTCAAGACCCAAGGGACGCAAGTGGTAGAGTCCTCCCGAGAGAAGCAGGGGCTGTACCAGGTGCCAAAAGCAAAGAGGGCAGGGCAAACACACACACAAACACACAAAAACCCACACACAAACACACAGGCAGCTTGTACTGTATCTGATGAAGATGTAAAAACACCAGCCTTCATTATATCTTGCTCCTGCCTCTCGAAACTTCGTAAGGATGCAATGCAACCTCTCGGTCCTGTTTTGCAAATTTTGACTCGCAAGGCTGGGGGGGAGTGGCGTGCTTTTATAGGTTATATATATTTGTGTGTTACGTTTTTGAGCTGATCAATAAATAAGTCAGAGAGACTAGGATAGATCTATTTCGAGCTTTTTAGCTCTCATCAGCTAGCCATACCCTTACTGGGATTCGAACCGGGGCTGTATTGCATGTCAGGCAGGAGCCTTTAGCCATTCAGCCAGCCAGGTTCTCTTATTGCATCAGCAATAATATATTTTCTCCATTCAATTGTCCATACGTCCCCATAAAAATCCATAGGTAAAGCTAAAGTTCCCCTCACACATATGTGCTAATCGTTCCTGACTCTAGGGGGCGATGCTCATCTCCATTTCAAAGCCAAAGAGCCAGCGCTGTCGGAAGACGCCTCCATGGTTATGTGGCCAGCACGACCAAACACCGAAGGTGCATGGAACGCTGTTCCCTTTCCCACCAAAGGTGGTCCCTATTTTTTTACTTGCATTTTTACGTGCTTTCAAACTGCTAGGATGGCAGAAGCTGGGACAAATTATGGGAGCTCACTCCATTACGCGGCGCTAGGGATTCGAACCACCACGCTGCCGACCTTTCTGATCAACAAGCTCAGCATCTTAGCCACTGACCCACCGCATCTCCCTCATGTGTCCATAAGACCCAATAAAGCTGGATTCCTAACTGGTTGGCCAACCGCACTCAACGTGTAGCCCTCAATGGAACTGCATCTACATGGAAGGAAGTATGCAGTGGAGTCTCCCCAAGGCTCTGTTTGAGGCCCAGGACTCTTCAACATCTTCATCAATGATTTGGATGAGGGGATAAATGGGGAACTCATCCAATTTGCAGAAGACACCAAGCTGGCAGGAATAGCCAACAGTCCAGAAGATAGGCTTAAGAAGGATCTTGACAAACTTCAACATTGGGCACTATCTAACAAAATGAAATTCAATTGTGAAAAAAGTAAGGTTCTACATTTAGGCAAGAAAAACGAAATGCACAGGTACAAAATATAGGTGGTGCCTTGCTCAATAGCAGTAACTGTGAAAGGAATCTTGGAGTCCTAGTGGACAACCATTGAAATTGGAGCCAGCTGTGGGCAGCAGCTGCCAAAAAAGCCAACACAGTTCTAGGCTGCATCAACAGAGGGAGAGAATCAAGATCAGGTGAAGTGTTGATACCACTTTATAAGGCCTTGGGAAGGCCACACTTGGAATATGGCATCCAGTTTTGGTCGCCACAATGTAGAAAAGATGCAGAGACTCTAGAAAGAGTGCAGAGAAGAGCAACAAAGAGGATGAGGGGACTGGAGGCTAAAACATATGAAGAACGGTTGCAGGAACTGGGGATGTCTAGTTTAATAGACAGAAGGACTAGGGGAGAGATGATAGCAGTCTTCCAATATCTCAGGGGTTGCCACAAGAAGAGGGAATCAAACTTCTCCAAAGCACCTGAGGGCAGAACAAGAAGCAATGGGTGGAAACTAATCCAGGAGAGAAGCAACTTAGAACTGAGGAGAAATTTCCTGACAGTGAGAACAATGAATCAGTGGAACAGCTCCAGAAGTTGTGAATGCTCCAACACTGGAAGTTTTTAAGGAGATTTGATAACCATTTGTCTGAAGTGGGGGTAGGATTTCCTGCCTAAGCAGGAGGGTTGGACTAGAAGACCTCCAAGTTCCCTCCCAACTCTGTTATTCTATTCTATTCCAAAACGACTTCTGGTTACTTTGTAATTTGAATCTTGAAAATTATAACCATATCACTAACTTAGCAATGGCAGTGATTCACTTAACAACCGTATCACTAACTTAGCAATGGCAGTGATTCACTTAACAACCGTATCACTAACTTAGCAATGGCAGTAATTCACTTAACAACCGTATCACTAACTTAGCAATGGCAGTGATTCACTTAACAACCGTATCACTAACTTAGCAATGGCAGTGATTCACTTAACAACCGTATCACTAACTTAGCAATGGCAGTGATTCACTTAACAACCGTATCACTAACTTAGCAATGGCAGTGATTCACTTAACAACCATATCACTAACTTAGCAATGGCAGTGATTCACTTAACAACCGGGTCACTAATGTAACCACCGCAACCATTCCCTTAACAACTGGGGCAAGTGAGGTCGTAAACATTTCTGTTCTTCACCGAGACACATGTTAAGTGAGTTTTGCCTCATTTTATGACCTTGCTTGCCACAGTTGTTAAGTGAATCACTGCAGGTGTCGCGTTAGGAACTTGGTTGTTAAGTGAATCTGGCTTCGCCACGGACAGGCTTGTCAGAAGGTCACAAAAGGGGATCACGTGACACCCCCCCAGGACACTGCGACCGTCATAAATATGAGTCAGTTTTCAAGGGTCTGAATTTTGATCACGTGTCACATGGGGATGCTGCAAAGGTTGTGACGTTTGGAACCGGTCCTAAAGCAGGTTTTTTTCAGTGCCGTTGTAACTTGGAACGGTCACTAAATAGACTGTTGTAAGTCAAGACCACCTGTGTACAAAGTTAATTAAGATGAACTATTTTGAGGGAGATCTTGAGCTGGTTTTTTTTTTTTAATTTCCAGTTTGAATTGTTCTTTTTCTTTTTTCTTTCTATTTCAATACAATACAATACAATAGCAGAGTTGGAAGGGACCTTGGAGGTCATCTAGTCCAACCCCCTGCCTAGGCAGGAAACCCTACACTATTTCAGACAAATGGCTGTCCAACATCTTCTTGAAGACTTCCAGGGTTGGGGCATTCACAACTTCTGGAGGCAACTTCTGTTCCACTGATTAATTGTTCTAACTGTCAGGAAATTTCTCCTCAGTTCTAAGTTGCTTCTCTCCTTGATTAGTTTCCACCCATTGCTTCTTGTTCTGCCCTCAGGTGCCTTGGAGAATAGTTTGATTCCCTCTTCTTTGAGGCAGCCCCTGAGATATCGGAAGACTGCTATCATGTCTCCCCTGGTCCTTCTTTTCATTAAACTAGACATATTCAGTTCCTGCAACCGTTCTTCATATGTTTGAGCCTCCAGTCCCCTCATCCTCTTTGTTGCTCTTCTCTGCACTCTTTCCAGAGTCTCCACGTCTTTTCTACATCGTGGCGACCAAAACTGGATGCCATATTTCTTTTTATTTAAATTAATTTGTATTATTTTACTAGCCGATAACCCAACGATGCTCAGGTATTTATTTATAGGGGGAAAATGTCTGGACCAAACGTAATTTCTAATGCTGGATTTTCCCCCTTACCAGAGGGAGCCCCCTTGTGAAGTACTGTGAAGCTGTTATCATGGCAACTCCATTGCCCTGTACAATAGAAGCCATTTTATGGCACAACAGGCTGCATCTTAACAGAACAAAGGCCCCAAGGGTTGTTAGGGGTGTCTTACCCCCACAATATTTTTCTCCCGACTACTAACTTTGTGTACTAACTTTGTGTACTAACTGTGTGTACTAACTTTGGTTGAAATTGCTCGAGGCGTTCCACAGTTATGCTGGAAAATACACACACACACACACACACACACACACACAGAGAGAGAGAGAGTTTATATATAGAGAGAGATTTTTCACCCAGCTCCATCCTGACCTTTCCTAACTGGTGATCCACAAGGTGCTGACGACCATCTTCAAAGCGCTCCATGGCTCGGGGCCTAGCTATATTCACGACCACCTCCTGCCCCATACATCCCTTCGACCGATCTGCTCCCACAGAGGGCCTTCTCAGGGTACCGTCGGCCGGGCAATGCCGGTTGGCGGTGCCCAGGGGAAGAGCCTTCTCTGTGGCGGGCCCTGCCCTCTGGAACGACCTTCCCCCCGATCTACGCACCATCGTGGACCTCCGCCTTTTCCGCCAACGTCTTAAAACCTATTTATTTCAACAAGCTGGCCTAGCATAACCCCCGTTTCTGACTTTTATAGGGATAATTTTAAATTTTAGAGTCTTATTAATTTTAGCACAGAGAATATTTAATTAGTTTTTAATAATTTTGTATTTTTGTATTTTGTATGATTTTAATGATGCCTGTGCGCCGCCCTGGGTCCTTTTTTAGGAGAAGGGCGGGGTATAAATTTAATAAAATAAAAATAAAAATTTGGGATCAGTGAAGAAAGAGTGGATTTCAGGAAGTCTGTTCCTTGACTTACAATATTTCATTTAACACTGTTCAAAGTTTCCTCGGAAAAAAAAAAAAGACCGGTCCTCTACTTACAACGGCTACAGCATCTCCATGGTCACATGATCAAAATTGGGGGCACTTCACCACTAGCTTGTACTGTTAGTCCTTGATTTATGACGGAGCCCCAAAGATATGCTGCTAAGTGAGACAATTGTGAAATGAGTTTTGTCCCTTTTTACGACCTTGCTTGCCACGGTTGTTAAGTGAATCGCCACCGTTGTTGAGCTAGGAACTTGGCTGTTAAGTGAATCTGGCTTCCCCATAGACGTGGCTCGTCAGAAGGTTGCAAAAAGGGATCACGTTAACTGCCAGGACATTGCAACCGTCGTAAAGATGAGTCAGTTGCCACTGAATTTGCATCATGTGGCTATGGGGTTGCTGCAATGGTCATAACTCTGAAAAATGATCATCCGTCCCTTATAACGTCCAAAGGTCACTAAACGAGCTGTTGTAAGTCGAGGGCTTCCTGTACTTATGACGGTTCAAGCGACACATGAACAGCGTTCCCAGCCGGCTTTGACAAGCATAGTTTATGGAGGAAGCCAAATTCACTTAACGACCGTGGGATTCACTTAATCGCAGCGATTCACTTAACAACGCTGGTAAAAAGAAAAAAAAGGTTCTCACATCGAGCATGACTCAGCAACGGCCTTGTTTAGGAATGGAAATTCCGGTCCAGTGCATCATCGTAAGTCGAAGACTGCCTGTCCGTAAATCTTTCCTGGGATCTAATCCCATCAACCATCTTCCCTTCGCCGAGATGCCTGCGATGTTGTGAATTTTGCAAGTGCTGTTTTTGGCTCTCGCCTCGCGCCTCGCAAGAAAGCTGTCGAAAATGTAATTTTTAAAAAATGATTATTATTTTATTTTGGAGCGACGCTGTATGCCAGTGACTAATTTGGCATGCGGCTGGGTGGGTATTATTTTTAAACCGCCAAATAACGGGGAAAATTTGGAGGGCTGTATGATGAAAATGAGGAGAAACTGTGTTTAAAGAAAAGAAGGACCCGGGGAGACAGGATAGCAGTCTTCCAATATCTCAGGGGTTGCCCCAAAGAAGAGGGAGTCAAGCTCTTCTTCAAGGCACTTGAGGGTAGAAAAAGAAGCAATGGGTGGAAACTAATCAAGGAGAGAAGCAACTTAGAACTTGCCTCCAGAAGTTGTGAATGCCCCAACACTGGAAGTCTGCCGGCTGGAGAATTCTGGGAGTTGAAATCCAGCAATGCCAGCTGAGGAATTCTGGGAGTTGAAATCCTGCAAAGCCGGCTGGAGGATTCTGGGAGTTGAAGTCCAGCTGAGGAATTCTGGGAGTTGAAGTCCAGCAATGCCGGCTGAGGAATTCTGAGAGTTGAAGTCTAGCAATGCTGGCTGGGGAATTCTGGGAGTTGAAATCCAGCAATGCTGGCTGGGGAATTCTGGGAGTTGAAGTCCAGCAATGCCGGCTGGAGGATTCTGGGAGTTGAAGTCCAGCTGAGGAATTCTGGGGGTTGAAGTCCAGCAATGCCGGCTGGAGGATTCTGGGAGTTGAAATCCAGCAATGCCAGCTGAGGAATTCTGGGAGTTGAAGTCCAGCAATGCCAGCTGAGGAATTCTGGGAGTTGAAGTCCAGCAATGCCAGTTGAGGAATTCTGGGAGTTGAAGTCCAGCAATGCCAGCTGAGGAATTCTGGGAGTTGAAGTCCAGCAATGCCAGCTGAGGAATTCTGGGAGTTGAAGTCCAGCAATGCCAGCTGAGGAATTCTGGGAGTTGAAGTCCAGCAATGCCAGCTGAGGAATTCTGGGAGTTGAAATCCAGCAATGCCAGCTGAGGAATTCTGGGAGTTGAAATCCAGCAATACCGGCTGGAGAATTCTGGGAGTTGAAGTCCAGCAATTCCGGCTGGAGGATTCTGGGAGTTGAAGTCCAGCTGAGGAATTCTGGGAGTTGAAGTCCAGAAATGCCAGCTGGAGAATTCTGGGAGTTGAAATCCAGCAATGCCAGCTGGGAAATTCTGGGAGTTGCAATTCACCCTTCTGAAAGTTGCCATGGTTGCAAATCACTGTTCCAGACTAAACAATGTTCTAATTTTTTTCCCCCTGCACAAACCCCCCTGAAGCTATTCAGAAGTGGCAGAACCTGTTAAGGGAAATCTTTGCCAGCCAGCCAGGCAAGCAAGCCAGACCTGAAATCCACCACTCCACCAACCAGCCTGTAAAAACCCTCCCCGTCCCAATGCCCCTGGCCGTGCCACGAATGGCTTAACCCCCGGTCCATTGATTCCCCACCCTCAACTCAAAACCATGGTTTAGAACAGGGGTCCCCAACCTTTGCAACTTTAAGTCTGAAGGACTTCAGCTCCCAGACTTCTCCAGCCAGCAAAGCTGGGAGCTGAAGTTCTTCAGACTTAAAGTTGCAAAGATTGGGGACCCCTGGCCCAGGCCCTGACACTGACAGCTTTGCTGGCTGGAGAAGTCTGGGAGCTGAAGTTCTTCAGACTTAAAGTTGCAAAGATTGGGGACCCCTGGCCCAGGCCCTGACACTGACAGCTTTGCTGGCTGGAGAAGTCTGGGAGCTGAAGTCCTTCAGACTTAAAGTTGCAAAGGTTGGAGACCCCTGGTTTAAAAGACCCTCCCAGGGATGGGCTTCACCCCTTGCCAAAAGGGCAGAGAAAGCGCAATGAAGACAATTAAGGAGACGAAAAAAGATGCAAAAAAGGTTGCAGGCATTGGGTCTTTCCGGTTCCGCGATGGGTGAACCTAAATAACGAATGTTTATTCATTTTCATCGGGGTTGTTTGGTTTTTTAATTTGGAGGCCAAATTGTTTAATATGTTTTTTTTTCAACTTTCAAAACTTTTATATATATGTGTTTTACTTTGGCTGTTTTGGGTCTGCTGGGCATGCGCAGGTGGTGAGGCGCACATATGAGGCTCATGCACATATGTGTGGAGGCGCATGTGGGGGAGGTTGTGTGCGTATATGCGGAGGGGGGGACTTGGGGCATCCAGAAGGGGGCCATGCCTAAATGAATTGGGGCAGGGCGTATGTGGGGGGGGGCGCCCAGGGCTGGGTTGCTACCGGCATTACTGTCAGTGCGCCGTGCAAAAAAATCTTTGCACTCCACGGGCAAAAGCCTGGGCATGCGCACCATGTTAGGAAAAAGAAACCCAACATTTTTGCCATGGAGATTGTTCTGCGCATGGGCAGAACCGAAAATCAAGATGCCAGCACTGGTTTGTGGGCATGACAGGCTGAGTTACTACCTACTCAGCCGAACCGGTGCGAATTGGTAGGTATCCACCTCTGGGGGCGTGGGCATTGCCTTATGAGTGTGCGCACGGAGACTTTCGGTATGCTTTGGCTATGAAAAGATCAGCCATCACTGGTCTATACAATACAAGTTGTATTGAGTTGGAAGGGACCTTGGAGGTCTTCTAGTCCAACCCCCTGCCTAGGCAGGAAACCTTATACCGTTTCAGACAACTGGCTATCCAACATCCTTTTAAAGACTTCCAGGGTTGGGGCATTCACAACTTCTGGAGGCAACTTCTGTTCCACTGATTCATTGTTCTCACTGTCAGGAAATTCCTCCTCAGTTCTAAGTTGCTTCTCTCCTTGATTAGTTTCCACCCATTGCTTCTTGTTCTACCCTCAGGTGCCTTGGAGAATAGCTTGACTCCCTCTTCTTTGTGGCAACCCCTGAGATATTGGAACACTGCTATCATGTCTCCCCTGGTCCTTCTTTCTATTAAACTAGACATGCCCAGTTCCTGCCACCGTTTCTCATATGTTTTAGCCTCAGGTCCCCTAATCTTCTTTAATTGTCTAGTTTAATGAAGATAAGGACCAGGGGAGTCATGATAGCAGTCTTCCAGTATTTGAGAGGTTGCCACAAAGAAGAGGGAGTCAAGCTATTCTCCAAAGCACCAAAAGTACAAGAAGCAATGGATGGAAACTAATCAAGGAGAGAAGCAACCTGGAATTAAGGAGGAATTTCCTGATATTTGGAACAATTAACCAGGGGGATGATTTGCCTTCAGAAGTTGTGGGTGCTGTACCAGTGGAGGCTTTTTAACAAGACACTGGACAGTCACTTGTTTGAAATGGTGCAGGCAGGGTATCCTGCTTGAGCAGGGGGTTCGGCTAGAAGACCTCTAAGGTCCCTTCCAGCTCTGTTGTCTATTCTGTTCTTTTCAAACGAAGCTAAAGCGTTTGCTCCTGAAGATGGTTAAAAAATAAGAGAGAGAGAGAGAAAGGAAAGGAGTTAAAAACCGAATCCTCCACAACCTTGCTTTGCTGTGCATTTAGTCCTTGACCTACAACCATTCGTTTAGTGACCGATAAAGAAGGTTGCCTTATTTGTATAGCATCCATAGCCCGAGTTCTTCCACTGACCCTGCCTCATCTTTGCCAAGGAAAGTAGTTAGGGGATGCAGGTAGCGCTCAAATGACAGCCATTCGTTTAGTGACCATTTGAAGTTATGACCGCGCTGCCCAAAGTTGACTTAGCTCCGTTTGTCACACTTAACGACTGTTGCAGCATCTGTCACGGTCACGTGATCAAAACATCCGGATGCATTTTAAGGGCCAGTTGCAGCATGGGGGTTGGCGCACTCACCGCACTAACTTAACCACCGTGGCAATTCACTTAATGACCACGGCAATCAAATTACAGTCTTTAACTCAGTTAGCTTACAGTTACATGAACCTCCTTGCTCTGCTGACCTAACCCAACATCACAGTGTCTCCATTCAAAGATTTCCCAGCAATCTAGCATTGCTTCTGGCTCCCTCTTATAGCAAATTGAGGAAGCAGCCGCCAATGACATTACACGGCCTCAGTTAAAGTGACAGAGACTAATTACAATCATGGTGTATATATATTGCCAACCCAACACTAGGATTATTCTCCTAACAAGGTCGGTCAAAACGGGCGCATGGGACTCCCTCCCCCGGTCGCCTAGCTTGGGTAGGTGGGTGGGTGGAGAAAATGGGATGGAGTGGGGGGGGGGATGCGCCTTCCTCTTGGTCGCAAGTCAAGGACCTCTAGAGTTCGGCTCATACTAGCTGCTGTAGCCTAGAGGTGGCGCTCTCCCCTCCCAATCAGGAGGTCGTGAGTTCAATCCTAGGTAGAGGCAGATGTAGGGTCTCCTGCTTGGGCAGAGGGGGTTGGACTAGATGACCTGCAAGGTCCCTTCCAACTCTGGAGTCCGGCCCATACTAGCTGCTGTAGCCTAAAGGTGGCGCTCTCCCCTCCCAATCAGGAAGTCGTGAGTTCAATCCTAAGTAGAGGCAGATGTAGGGTCTCCTGCTTGGGCAGAGGGGGTTGGACTAGATGACCTGCAAGGTCCCTTCCAACTCTGGAGTCCGGCCCATGCTAGCTGCTGTAGCCTAAAGGTGGCGCTCTCCCCTCCCAATCAGGAAGTCTTGAGTTCAATCCTAGGTAGAGGCTAGATGTAGGGTCTCCTGCTTGGGCACAGGGGTTGGGACTAGATGACCTGCAAGGTCCCTTCCAACTCGGTTCATCTGTTTAAAAAAAAACGCCGGCCTCGCCTCCAAGCGATTCCGATTCCGTGGCTTTTGGGAAGCCAGCCTTAAAGGCGAGACTGACTGAGAAAAGAATCCAGTCCGGGTTTTGCAGCCGATCTCTTGTCACTTTTTTTTTTTGCACTGTTCGCTGGCGGCCGGTCCGGGATCTGCGTTGCTTGCTTGCTTGCTGCCGCCGCTGGAGCCGAAGCGGAGCCGGGTGGGGTGGCTTTGGGTGGGTGGGATTCTCTGCCTCCCCCCTCCAGCCCCAGCAATATTGCAACCCCCTCCTCCCCTCCAGGGCTCCCTTCTTTCTCTCCAGCCCTGCCTCGGCTCCCCACCCTCCTCTTTGATCTTCCCTACCTAGCAGCTGTAGGGGTGGGGTAGGGTGGGGGGGAAAGCCCTCCAGAATCAGCTTAGAGACCCCTCCTCCCTTCCTTCCCCCTGCACAAACACTAACACCCCCCCTCCCTCTTTCCTCCCTGGGGAGGGGTTTGCTTTCATTTCAATTGTCATCCTCCTTCTTCTTATTTTTGGGGGGCCATGGCATGATCCCCGACTTGCTGGGAAGGAGGAGCCGAGGAAGAGGAGGAGAGGAGAGGGGGGTGGGTGGGAAATAGAGGAGGGGGCGCTCGCTTTCAATTTCCTCCCCCCCTCCCTCCCTCCCTCTCCTGTCTCTGGGACGATCGCAGACAAGCATGTGAAGGCTGGGGGACAGGTGGAAGAGGAGAAGGAGGAGGAGGAGGGAGGAGGAAGAGAGGGAGGGGGGAGAGGGAGGAGGAAGAGGAGGAGGAGTTCTCCGAGGACCCCCTCCCCCCTTTCCCACCCCCCCCACCCTTCCTCCCTTCGCCTTCCCCTCCCCTCAAAAGCCTTCCGAGAGTTTTGGGGGGAGCCAGCCAGCCATCCAACGGCAGCCAGATTCCAAGAGATCTCGGAAAAGCCAGACCAAAGGTAAGACCAGATCTCCTTCTTTCCGGGGAAGGGGAAAGTGGGGAGGGAGGGGGTGTTTGTCGTATTCGCCTGGGGAGGGGGGGGTTCTCTCTCTCTTTTTTTTGCCTTCCCCCCCAGAAAGGGGGAGAGCCGCGTTTCCTTTCCTCCCCTCTTCCTTCCTCTTCCTCCCTCTTTTCAACGCTTGCAAACTTTATAGGATCGCATTTGGAGAAGTGGGGAGGGTGGGGGGAGGAGAAAGATAGGATGGGGAATTGCGCAAAGGACAGCCCCCCCCCCTCATCTCTACCCCCCCCCCCCCAAAATCCGGCTCGGGTTTTTCAAAGGAGAGAGAAAGAGAGAGAGAGAGAGAGGGAGAGGAGAAATACCCATAAATTGGGTCTGGGGGCTTTGGGTGGAAACCGCCGCCGCCGCCGCCTTGCCGCTGGTGTCCGAGGGTCTGTGTGGCAAATCCGTCGGAGCCGATTAAAACGGGCAGCTCAGCCCAGCTGGGCTTCCTTCCTCTCTTCCCTTCCCCAACCCACAGCAGCCCCCCTCCCCCCCCTCAATTCTTGCCCTGACTTTGGCAACGGGGCTTTGGACCCGCGTCTTCTCTGGATCCGGCTATTCTCCGTGGACCGTGGGGGCTTCTTCTTTTTGAGGGGGGGGGGGAAGAAAGGGCTGGCTGGATCCTTGTCGCGTGGGTGGGTGACCACGCCAGCTCCTTTGGGCAGCCTTTTGGGGGGGGGTGTCTTTTTTGGGGTGGGTGGGTTTGCAGCAAAGGATGCCGTTGGTCTTTGGCTTGGCAGCCTCTTTGGGGAGGAGGGGGACACCCTGAATTATTATTATTATTATTATTATTATTCCCCCCTTCCCCGAATTATAGGAGAGAATATTTAAACAGGGTTAATCCCTTCCTGATCTTGGCCATTGTCTCCATTGTCAGTTTGGGGAGCCTCTCTGGTCTGCCCCCTCCCTCCATCCCTCTCTCCCTCCCTCCCTCTCCCCAAAAGCCAAAACCTCCCTCCACCCCCGATCTTGCTAGAACTGGGGGGGCTTTGTAGGAAAAGAGGCAACCGAAAGAAGGAGAGGAAGAGGATGCTGATGCAGCCCAGAAGGAGAACTGAGGGAGGGATGAGGCTCAGGAAGCATCTCGGTGACACAGGCCAAGTCACCCACCCACCCACCCTGGGCTCCCAAATGCTGTGAGCCACCCCTTTCTTGAAGAATCTAGGTGGAGGGGTGGAAGGAGGGAGGGAGGGAGGAAGGAAATGGAAGTGAGAAAAGGAAGGAAAGAGAAAGGGAAGGAGGGAAGGAAGGAAGGAAGGAAGGAGGTGGAAGTGAGAAAAAGAAGAGAGGGAGGAGAAAGGGAGGGAGGGAGGGAAGGAAGGAAGGAGATGGGTGAGGAAAGGAAGGAGGGAGGGAGGCGGGAAAGAGGGAAGGAAAGAAGAACGAAAAGGGAAGAAGGGAAGGGAGCAGGAATGAGGGAGGGAATGAAGGGAGGAGATGGAAGGGAGAAAAGGAAGGGAGGGAAGGAAGGAAGGAGATGGGTGAGGAAGGGAAGGAAGGAGGAAGGAAGGCAGGAAAGGGAAGGAAAGAAGAACAGAAGGAGGGAAGGGAAGAAAGCGGGAAGGAGGGAAGGAAGGAGATGGAAATGAGAAAAGGAAAGAAGGAGGAAGGAAGGCGGGAGAGGGAAGGAAGGAAGACGGGAAGGCAAGGAAGCAGAAAGGAGGGAGTGAAGGAAGGAGATGGGAGAGAAAAGGAAGGGAAGAAAGAAAAAGAAAGGAAGGAGGGAGGGAGGGAAGGAAGGAGGAAGGGAGAGGAAGGAGGAAGGAAGGATGAAGGTAAGGAAAAGAAAGGAAGGAAGGAAGGAAGGAAGGAAGGAAGGGGCCCAATATCTGGAGGAATGGGAGGCCGAAAAAACCAGCCACAGGCAGTCCCCTCCATGCAGTGGTAAGGGAGGGGCGCATGGGGCTCAATGCCAGCTCCGTCACAAAGTGGGGAAACAGAGTGGGGGTGGGGTAGGCAGACCCCGGGAAAGAAGAGCCTTTCCTGTTTCCTGGCCCCTTTTTTGCGGGCCTCCCACCTAGGGCTGGGTGCCACCCTCTCTCTCCTGGGGGTGGGGGACAGAGGGAGGGGAATGCCCCCGGCTCCTATCTTGACTCCCTACTTGCGGCTCGCTTGGCGTTTTCGGAGGACCCGGGTTCAAAAGCGAAGCCCCAGGAAGGTGGGGAGACTTGGCCTTTCCCAAAAGTGGCCCAGGACCCCCACTTCTGACCCTGGTCTGCGGCTCCCACTTACCTTCCTCTAGAATGGAATAGAATTGGAAGGGACCTTGTAGGTCATCTAGTCCAACTCCCTGCGAGAGAGAGGGGGGGAGAGGGAGGAAGAGAGAGGGGGGAGAGAGAGAGAGAGAGAAAGAGAGAGGGAGAAAGAGAGAGGGGGGGAGAGAGGGGGGGGAGAAAGAGAGAGGGAGAGAGAAAGAGAGGGAGAAAGGGAGGGAGAGGGAGAAAGAGAGGGAGAGAGGGAGAGGGAGAAAGAGAGAGGGGGGAGAGAGGGGGAGAAAGAGAGAGAGGGAGAGAGAGAGAGAAAGAGAGAGGGGGGGAGGGAGAGAGGGAGAGTGAGAAAGAGGAGGGAGAGAGGGGGAGAAAGAGAGAGAGGGGGGAGGGAGAGAGGGAGAAAGAGAAAGAGAGAGGGAGAGGGAGAGAGGGAGAGGGAGAAAGAGAGAGGGGGGAGAGAGGGGGAGAAAGAGAGAGAGGGAGAGAGAGAGAGAAAGAGAGAGAGAGAGGGAGGGAGAGAGGGAGAAAGAGGGAGAGGGAGAGAGAAAGAGAGGGAGGGAGGGAGGGAGGGAGAGAGAGAGGGAGAGAGAGAGAAAGAGAGAGGGAGAGAGAGGAAGAGGGAGGGAGAGAGAGAGAGAGAGAGAGAGAGACCAAGACCCAGAATAGACAAATACTCTTTGTATGCGCAGGGGGACCACGTTCTCGTGGTTCGGGCTTTTTGTGGCTTTCAGGGATCGACAGGGGCTGCTTCCAGCCCCCTCCTCAATGTTTCTCTGCATTGGAGAGTCCAGGAGGGACTAGGTCTCCAAATTGCTCAGGCTGCCTTCACACAACCCTGTAGTAGAGCCACCTTTTGTCTAGCCTTGCATTCACACACTCTCTGAAGCCCAAGTAAGGCAATCCTTGGGCGAGATTTGGCATGGCATGGCCGTTAAAGGAGGGAGGGAGGGAGGGAGGGAGGGAGGGAGGGCATGGAAGTGAGAAAAGGAGGGAGGGAGAGAGGGAGGAGGGAAGGAAGGAGATGGAAGTGAAAAAAGGAAGGAAGGAGAGACAGAGAAGAAAGAGGGAAGGTGGGAGGGAGGAGGGAGGAGGGAAGGAGATGGAAGTGAGAAAAGGAAGGAAGGAGCGAAAGAGAAGGAAGGAAGAAGAAAGGGAGGGAGGAGGGGAGATGGAAGTGAAAAAAGGAAGGAGGGAGAGCGAGAGAAGGAAGAAAGAAAAGGGAAGGGAAGGAAGAAGGAAGGAGCAAAAAGAAAAGTTTGTCAATTTTTCTCCCCCCCCCCCCAAAGCACAAACAAGAGACGTGTTCCTTGAAACAAACCTAGTTTAATCTAGTTTCCTCAATTACCTCCTTTCCAGGGTTCCCAAAAATGCTGGACTTAGTTAGTTAGTCAATTAGTTAGTTAGTTTTATTCATTCATTCATACATTCATGCATACCCTCCCTCCTTTTCTCACTTCTATCTCCTTCCTTCTTCCTTCCCTTCCCTTCCTTCCTTAAGGGCCGTCGTAACCTCGAACAGTCACTCAATGAACTGTCATAACTCGAGAACTCCCTCCGTAAGGATTTCTGCTTTTGGGGTGCTTTGGGGCTTACAGACTACGGCATATAAAATACAGAACAACAGAGTTGGAAGGGACCTCGGAGGTCTTCTAGTCTGACCCCCTGCTCAGGCAGAAAACCTTCCACCATTTCAGACCAACATCTAATCTTTGTCTAATCTTTGTCTAATCTAAAGTCTAATCTTTGTCTTAATTTTGGGTGAGGGGGGAGCTACAGGATTGAGGAGGGGTACGAGAAGGGAACGAAGGCCTTAAAAAAGCAAGGAGGCTGCTTCATCAGAGGTTTCGGTGACTCGTGGTCCTCTTGATCCCGGGGCTGCTCTAGTGATTATCAATCCCCCCCCAACCTTTAAAAAAAAATCCCAACCTCCCATCCTTCTTAGCCTGCATTGTCGGCTTAAGACTGGCCCTTTAACAGCTGCCTGCCCCAACGTGCATCTTTTGGATCTCTGCCTGGGGAAGCAGGTTGGGTGGGTAGAGGAGAAAGGAGGGGAGACGTGAAGCACACCAGCCCGAAGCCGAGATGAGCTCACCGTTTTAGCCTCGGTAGCAGGGGTGGTGGTGGTAGGGGGAACCCAAGCTCCTGAGCATGGCTGGAGGGCTGCTCCGAGTCGGCTGGAGAAATCTCTTGCCATGTTTTGCCCAGAGAAAGCAACCAATCTCCGGGTTACTTGAAATGTTCGTACCTCTTTATGATGCTTTGGCAAAAACCACACGGAGAAAACCGCACAGGTGTAGAATATAGGTGGTGCCTTGCTCAATAGTAGCACCTGTGAGAGGGATCTTGGAGTCCCAGTGGACGACCATTGAAATAGGAGCCAGCCGTGGGCAGCAGCTGCCAAAAAAGCCAACACAGTTCTAGGCTGCATCAACAGAGGGATGGAATCAAGATCACGCGAAGGGTTAATACCACTTTACAAGGCCTTGGGAAGGCCACACTTGGAATATGGCATCCAGTTTTGGTCACCACGATGTAGAAAAGATGTGGAGACTCTAGAAAGAGTGCAGAGAAGAGCAACCAAGATGATTAAGGGACTGGAGGCTGAAACATATGAAGAACGGTTACAGGAACTGGGTAGGTCTAGTTTAATGAAAAGAAGGACCAGGGGAGACAAGATAGCAGTCTTCCGATATCTCAGGAGTTTCCACAAAGAAGAGGGAGTCAAACTATTCTCCAAAGCACCTGAGGGCAGGAGAAGAAGCAATGGATGGAAACTAATCAAGGAGAGAAGCAACTTAGAACTGAGGAGAAATTTCCTGACAGTGAGAACAATAAATCAGTGGAACAGAAGTTGCCTCCAGAAGTTGTGAATGCCCCAACCCTGGAAGTCTTTAAGAAGATGTTGGATAGCCATTTGTCTGAAACGGTATAGGGCTTCCTGCCTAGGCAGGGAGTTGGACTAGATGACCTCCATGGTCCCTTCCAACTCTGCTATTGTATTATTGTAAGTTGTGAAAGCCCCAACACTGGAAGTCTTTAAGAAGATGTTGGATAGCCATTTGTCTGAAGTGGTGTAGCGTTTCCTGCTTGGGCAGGGGGTAGGACTAGAAGACCTCCAAGGTCCCTTCCAACCCTATTCTATATGAGGACCCAGATTGCTGGGGACAATAGGCTGACTCTGTAAACCACTTAGAGGCAGCTGTAAAGCAATATGTAAGTCTTAAGTGCTGTAACTATTGCATCCCCTTTTGGTCACCACGAGGCAAAGAAGTGCTATATTAACAAGAGTTGGAAGGGCCTTGCAGGTCATCTAGTCCAATCCCCTGCCCAAGCAGGAAATCTTACATCTGCCTCTATCTAGGATTGAACTCACAACCTCCTGATTGTGAGGCGAGAGATCCACCTCTAGGCCACAGCAGCAGGAAAAACTTTGGAGAGAGTGCAGAGAAGAGCAACAAAGGTGATTAAGGGCCTGGAGACTCAAACATATGAAGTATGGTTGCAGGAATTGGGTATGTCTAGTTTAATGAAAAGATGGACTAAGGGAGGGGGCATAATAGCCATCTTCCCAGTATTTGGGGGGCTGCCCCAAAGAAGAGGGCGTCAATCTATTTTCCAAAGCGCTTCAGGGCAAGAGGAATGGATGGAAATTAATCCAGGAGAGAAGCAACTTCGAACTAAGGAGGAATTTCTTAACGTTGAGCCCAATTCACCGGTGGAAGAGCTTGCCACCAGACCTTGTGGGTAGTTCTATCGCTGGAGGCTCTCAAGAAAAGGCTGGACTGCCATTTGTCAGAAAGGGTTTAGGGTCTCCTGCCTGAGCAAGGGGGCTGGACTAGAAGACCTCTAAGGTCCCTTCCGACTCTGTCAATCTGTAGTTTCAATTCTGTCATTCTATTATTCTGAATGACTCGTCTCCGTAAATTGTGGGTGCTCCATTACTGGAGGCTTTCAAGAAGAGACGGGACTGCTATTTGTCTGAAATGGAAGAGGGTCTCCTGACTGAGCAGGGGGGGCTGGACTAGAGGACCTCCAAGGTCCCTTCCAGTGTTACTCCGTTATTCAGTCTGGGTTGGGGCGAATAGTTTCTTAATTTCTTGTGTAGTTTGGATGCCAACTTCCAGACTTCTGGAGTTCCTCAGAGGCCAAGAATTTGCGTTGGCTTGTGAATTGTTCTCCTGGGACCTCGGGAGGTTGGTATCTGCCCAGCATCCGAAAATTCCTCCATCTGACTCTTGCAACCTCTGGGCTTCATCATCCCAATGCTTTCCTTCTGAGAACCACAGGAAAATCGGATATGGGCAATTCCCAACTTACGGCTGTTTGTTTAGTGACCGTTTGTGAGCGACGGCCGTGAAAAAGGGGACTTACTTAAACCAGTTTTAACACTGGTTAGACCAGGGTTTGAGGGTTAGATCAAGGTTTCCCAACCTTGGCAACTTTATGAGGGGCAGACTTCAACTCCTAGAATTCCCTAGGCAGCTCACTGGGGAATTCTGGGAGTTGAAGTCCGCACCTCATAAAGTTGCCAAGGTTGAGAAATATTGCCATTCTCTATCAAACCTTTGGACTCCGGTAGTCCTTAACTTTACAACAGTTCGTTTAGTGACTGCTCAAAGTTACAACGGCACTGAAGAAAGTGACTTACGGTCATTTTTCAACACTTAAGGCCCCTAACAGGTTAACAGAGTAGGAAGGGACCTTGCAGGTCATCTAGTCCAACCCCCTCTGCCCAAGCAGGAGACCCTACATCTAGCCTCTACCTAGGATTGAACTCACGACCTCCTGATTGGGAGGGGACAGCGCCACCTTTAAGCTACAGCAGCTAGTATTAGCCGGACTCCAGAGTTGGAAGGGACCTTGCAGGTCATCTAATCCAACCCCCTCTGCCCAAGCAGGAGACCCTACACCGTTTCCGCCAAATGGCAGTCCAAAGTCCATGGAGAAACCGGATTCGCTTAACAACCCTGTCACTCGCTTAACCACTGCGGTTAAGCAATGGGTGGAAACTAATCCAGGAGAGAAGCAACTTAGAAACGGAGGAGAAATTTCCTGACAGTGAGAACAATTAACCTCTGGAACAGCTTGCCTCCAGCAGTTGTGAATGCCCCAAGCCTGGAAGTCTTTAAGAAGATGTTGGATAGCCATTTATCTGAAATGATATAAGGTTTCCTGCCTGGGCAGGGGGTTGGACTAGATGACCTCCAAGGTCCCTCCCAACTCTGCTATTGTATTGTATTGTATTGACTGTGTCATGCTAGGTCGCAAATTGGGGCAAAACCCACGTTGTCTGGCTTAGCAACGGGAATTTTGGGCGGTCGTAAGTCGTGGATGACCTGCACAGCCCGATGTTAGCTGGATCAGCTAGGAAACTCAATTCCGGAGATGTTTTGGGGACCCACCCTTGGTATTTGCTTCCTTTTGACCTTGGAGGGCCGGTGGCCTTGGCGCTGACCACAGCCCCAGGACTCAAAAGACATCAACAATTGGGAGATAGAGCATCTTTGCTGATTTTCTCCGGCCCGGTTTTGGGGAAAGGGTCCCCTTCTAAGCAAGGCAAGTGAATTAAAATAAAAAATAAATTCAGATTTGTTCTCGTCAAAGAGACCCTTGTCTGCCTCCCACTTAAGGGACTTCTCTTTCGCCTGCCAAAATCTCTCGTTTGTTCGTTCTTGGAATATTTTTTTGGGGGGGGGAGGGGGGAGGGGGGCACCGAAATTCTCAAGCCGGGTAAGATAAGCACATTCTTGAGATAGGGGAAGGCCTGGGAAAGCGATTTGCGTGGCTGATGGAGATTTATGTCACCGAAGCTGCAGGATGACGAGGCAAGGGATGACGAGGAGAGAGGCAGCGGAGGGCTTCTTCAATGCTAAATATTGTTTTTAAATTATATATGTGTGTGTGTGTGTGTGTGTGTTAGGTTTTTGAGCTGATCAATAAATAAACAAGGGAGACTAGGATCGATCTATTTCGAGCTTTTTAGCTCTCATCAGCTAGCCATACCCTTACTGGGATTTGAGTAAGGGTATGGCTAACTGATGAGAGCTAAAAAGCTCGAAATAGATCTATCCTGGTCTCCCTGATTTATTTATTGATCAGCTCAAAAACCTAACACACATATAAAAAAAGTACACAACGGAACTCATAGCTTTCTGTCTAGATGGTCTGTGGTGATGAGCCGAAAGGCAGGAAAGGAAAGCACTATGCTTCCTCCCTTAATTGGGGCTTACCAGGGTGTTGTGACACAAGTGTGTGTGTGTATAGGTAATTGTTTTCACAACATCCTGTTAGAGCCCCAATTAAGGGAGGAGACATACTGTTTCCTTTTCTGCCTTTCGGCTCATCACCAGAGACCATCTAGACAGATAACCATGAGTTCCGTTGTGTAAATTTTTTTAGATATGTGTGTTAGTTTTATGAGCTGATCAATAAATAAATCAGAGGGACCAGGATAGATCTATTTCGAGCTTATTAGCTCTCATCAGCTGGCCATATCCTTTACTGGAACTCAAACCGGGGCTGTATTGCATATCAGGCAGGAGCCTAGCAATTCAGCCAAGCCGGCTCTCTCTTATTGCATCAGCTGAGACAGGGTTATTTAGTATAGCTGAATTGCTAGGCTCCTGCCTGATATGCAATACAGCCCCGGTTTGAGTTCCAGTAAAGGGTATGGCCAGCTGATGAGAGCTAATAAGCTCGAAATAGATCTATCCTGGTCTCTCTGATTTATTTATTGATCAGCTCATAAAACTAACACACACACACACACACACATATACATATACATATACATACACATACACATACACATACACATACACATACACATACACACATATATGTTAGTTTTATGACATGACACACAGTTTTATGACATGATACACATGTCTAAAAAATTTACACAACGTAACTCATGGTTCTCTGTCTAGATGGTCTCTGGTGATGAGCCGAAAGGCAGAGAGGGAAACAGTATGTCTCCTCCCTTAATGGGGCCCTAACAGGAAGTTGTGAAAACAATTATCTATCTATCTATCTATCTATCTATCTATCTATCTATCTATCTATCTATCTATCTATCTATCTATCTATCTATCTATCTATCTATCTATCTAATTGTTTCCACAACACCCTGTTAGGGCCCCAATTAAGGGTGGAAGCATACTGCTTTTCCTTTTCTGCCTTTCGGCTCATCACCAGAGACCATCTAGACAGAAAACCATGAATTCCATTGTGTAATATTTTTTTTTTAATATGTGTGTTACGTTTTTGAGCTGATCAATAAATAAGTCAGGGAGACTAGGACAGATCTATTTCGAGCTTTTTAGATCTCATCAGCTAGCCATACCCTTACTGGGATTCGAACCGGGGCTGTATAGCATGTCAGGCAAGAGCCTTTAGCCATTCAGCCAGCCAGGTTCTCTTATTGCATCAGCTGAGACAGGAGGATTAGTATCTATAATTGTTCCACAATGCTTCCTCCCTTAATTGGGGCCCTAACAGGGTGTTGTGGAACAATTATAGATACTAATCCTCCTGTCTCAGCTGATGCAATAAGAGAACCTGGCTGGCTGAATAATAATAATAATAATAATAATAATAATAGTTAAATTTATTAACCGCTCCCTCTCCCCACAGGGACTCGGGGCGGTGCACAGGGGAAATAAAAACAATAAATATACAAAATACATACCAATATAAAAACAGATTAAATTAATTCCTGTGCTAAAAACCATTGACTAAAACCATTGACTAAAAATCCCCATTCCCCAAAAAACCCTAAAAAACCCTAAAAACAGAGGAGAAGTTATCCCAGGCCGGCAAGGCAGAAAAAGTGTGTTTTCAATTTAAGACGGAAGGAGCGGAGATCCGTGGTGGTCCTAATATCGGGGGCGAGGTCGTTCCAGAGGGCTGGGCCCGCCACAGAGAGAGCCCTTCCCCTGGGTGTCGCCCGCTGACAAAGTCTAGTGGACGGCACCCGGAGAAGTCCCTCTCTGTGGGAGCGAATCGGTCGTGAGGATGTATGAGGCAGGATCCGATCCCGCAAGTAGCTAGGTCCCGAGCCATGGAGCGCTTTAAAGATGATAATTAATACCTTGAAGCGCACCCGGAAGACGACAGGCAGCCAGTGCAGCTCGCGCAAGAGCGGTGTTACATGGGTGTACCTTGTGGTACCCATAATTGCTCGCGCGGCTGCATTCTGGACCAGCTGAAGTCTCCGGGTGCACCTCAAGGGAAGCCCCATGTAGAGAGAGTTGCAATAGTCCAGTCGGGATGTCACGAGGGCATGAGTGACTGTGCGAAGGGCGTCCCGATCCAATAGGGGGCGCAATTGGCGTACCAGGCGAACCTGGTAAAACGCCCTCCTGGCCACGGCTGTCACCTGATCTTCCATTGACAGCCGGGTATCCAGGAGGACACCCAAATTGCGCGCCCCATCCACAGGGGCAAGATGTTCGCCCCCTATGGCCAGCGATGGAATGAGCTGGTTGAATCGGGCAGCCGGAAACCACAGCCACTCGGTCTTGGTCGGGTTTAGCCCGAGTCCGTTACTTCCCATCCAGATCCGCACGGCTTCCAGGCACTGGCACATCACCGCTACGGCATCGTTGGGGTGGTCTGGGGTAGATATATACAGCTGGGTGTCGTCAGCGTATAGATGGTACTCTACCCCAAAACCACGGATGATCTCACCCAGCGGCTTCATGTATATGTTAAACAGGAGGGGCGAGAGGACCGACCCCTGAGGCACCCCACATATAAGGGGTCTCGCGGTCGACCTCTGCCCCCCTGCCAACACAAATTGCGATCGGCCAGAGAGGTAGGAGGAGAACCACCGCAGAACGGTGCCTCCCACCCCCAACCCCTCCAGCCGATGCAATAGGATACCATGGTCGATGGTATCGAAAGCCGCCGAGAGGTCTAATAGGACCAGGATGGAGGAACAACCCCCATCTCTGGCCCTCCAGAGATCATCCACCAACGCGACCAATGCCGTCTCGGTGCTATGCCCGGGCCGAAAGCCGGACTGGCGCGGATCTAGATAATCTGAATGGCTAAAGGCTCTTGCCTGACATGCAATACAGCCCCGGTTCGAATCCCAGTAAGGGTATGGCGAGCTGATAGAGCTAAAAAGCTCGAAATAGATCTATCCTAGTCTCCCTGACTTATTTATTGATCAGCTCAAAAACGTAACACACACACACACACACACAACCTATAAAAGCACGCCGCTCCCCCCAGCCTTGCGAGTCGAAATTTGCAAAACAGGACCGAGCATCCTTACGAAGTTTCGAGAGGCAGGAGCAAGATATAATGAAGGCTGGTGTTTTTACGTCTTCATCAGATACAATACAAGCTGCCTGTGTGTTTGTGTGTGGGTTTTTTTGTGTTTGTGTGTGTGTTTGCCCTGCCCTCTTTGCTTTTGGCACCTGGTACAGCCCCTGCTTCTCTCGGGAGGACTCTACCACTTGCGTCCCTTGGGTCTTGAGGGCCTACAGAACAAGAAAAGTGACCGATTAGAATAGCCAGAGGAAGGCTGAAAAAGTATTTTTCAAAGAAGGATTCAAAATTTAGCCACGGTTGCTCCATTAATTGGCCAACTCGTATTATTGTGTTTTATTTTTTTAATTATTTCATTTTCTTTATTGTCGTTATTTTATGTTATTATTTCACTTCATTTTTATTTCCCCCCCCCCCCCCGTTTCATTGCATTAGACAGAATTATGGCAGAGCGAAGTTGGAAGGGACCTGGAAGGTCATCTAATCCAACCCCCTATACGACTCTGGTCAAAGCCCTATATGACTCTGGTCAAATGACTGTCCAGTTTCTTCTTAAAAATCTCCAGAGATAGAGCACTCACAAGTTTAATTTAATTTAATTTAACTTTATTTTATTTTTATTTTATTATATTTCATTTCATTATTTCATTTCCTCACACAGAATTACGGAAAAACAAAGTTGGAAGGGACCTGGAAGGTCATCTAGTCCAACCCCCTGCTTAAATGGGACAGCCCTATACGACTGGTCAAATGACTGTCCAGTGTCTTCTTTAAAATTTCCAGAGATAGAGCACTCACAAGTTTAATTTAATTTAATTTAACTTTATTTTATTATATTTCATTTCATTATTTCATTTCCTCACATAGAATTACAGAAGAGCAAAGTTGGAAGGGACCGGGAAGGTCATCTAGTCCAACCCCCTGCTTCAGTGGGACAGCGTATACAATAATACAATAATACAATAGCAGAGTTGGAAGGGACCTTGTAGGTCTTCTAGTCCAACCCCTGCGTGGGCAGGAACCTTATACCATTTCAGACAAATGGCTATCTAACATCTTCTTAAAGACTTCCAGGGTTGGGGCATTCACAACTTCTGGAGGCAAGCTGTTCCAGAGGTTAATTGTTCTAACTGTCAGGAAATTTCTCCTTAGTTCTAAGTTGCTTCTCTCCTTGATTAGTTTCCACCCATTGCTTCTTGTCCTGCCCCCAGGTGCCTTGGAGAATAGTTTGACTCCCTCTTCTTTGTGGCACCCTCTGAGATATCGGAACACTGCTATCATGGCTCCCCTGGTCCTTCTCTTCATCAAACTAGACATACGCAGTTCCTGCAGCCGTTCTTCATATGTTTTAGTCTCCAGTTCCCTAATCATCTTGGTTGCTCTTCTCTGCACTCTTTCCACAGTCTCCACATCTTTTCTACATCGATTCTATGTAGAATCGTATGTATATACGATTCTAATAATAATAATAATTTATTAAATTTCTAAATTTAATAAATTATTATTTATTCTGGATAAATGGCTGTCCAGACTCTTCTTAAAAATCTCCAGAGAGGGAGCACTTACAAATTTAATTTAATGTAACTTTATTTTTTATTATATTTTATTTTTTTATTTTACTTCACCTTAATTCATTTTATTTTAGATTTTATTTCATTTCATTTCAGATTGTATTTTTTATTGCATTGCATTGCGTTTTTCAATTTTTTTAAAAAAGGCTGCCCATCTCACTATTAGAGGCACTGGCTTTTGGATAAGGATTCCAGATGTGAATTTCACAGCTGGTGGGCTGAAAAATCCGGGCGTCATTTTACAATAGATGATTGCTTTCTCCAAGGGGAGAATTGAGGGGGTTGAGTAGGAAAAATAGCCCCATGACTGAACAATAACCACACACCCCCAAATCTGTCCCACATGGCTGCTGTCCAGATGTTGAGGTTACAGGGGTCAAAATTCCTAGCGAAAGGGATGAAATTCCAGAGGTTGCAGTACTGGGTTGGAGAAACTTTGAAGACAAGAATGGGAACCTAGCTGTTAGATGAGGGTTTGAGGGTTAGATCAGGGTTTGTCAACCATGGCAACTTTAGGAGAGGCGGACTTCAACTCCCAGAATCCCCCAGCCAGCTATGCTGGCTGGGGGATTCTGGGAGTTGAAGTCCGTACCTCATAAAAGTTGCCAAGGTTGGGAAACTTTGATCTAACCCTGATCTAACCCTCAAACCCTGATCTAACCAGTGTGAAAACTGGTCATAGGTCCTGTTTTTCAGGGCCACCACTCACAAATGGTCACTAAACAAACAGCTGTTGACAAGAATGGTAACCTAGCTGCTAGATCGGGATTTGAGGGTTAGATCAGGGTTAGATCAGGGTTTGTCAACATGGGAACTTTATGAAGTACGGACTTCAACTTCCAGAATGCTAGATGGGGAATTCTTTG
>CM077643.1:20279769-20347269 GCA_039707465.1 Rhabdophis nuchalis
CAGCATACACTAAAAAAGATGGTTGGATTTCAACCCAGTCAGCATGCTGTAAAGATGAGTGGACTTCAAGTCCCAGAATTCCCCAGCCACCATGTTTTAAGAGAATGGAGTTCAATTCCCACAATTCTCCACCTTGCATGCTTTAAGATGGGTGGACTTTAAGTCCCAGAATTCACCAGCCAGTAGGCTTTAATATGCTGTCTGGGAAATTATGGGAGTTGAAGTATGCATGTTTTTAAAGTTACTAAGTCCCTAAAATAGATGGTTTCGGGATTACAAGGGACCTAAATTGCATCAGACTTGTGATGCCCCCAGAATTGCTGGCCTCAACGCTTCTTTCAGACCGGTTGTGCAAATTTGCACTTGAAATGCACACCCACGTGGGGTCCATCCCCCTACCCCCAGTTGCATTTTAGACATTTTTGCACTTTGGTTAACCCTCCTACTGAGACCAGCATCAAGTAATCTAGTGAATGTTAAATTCCTGACCTTGGCACCGAGTTCAAGAGTTCTCACGGGGTTTCAACTTGGCAGAATTCCCAATTCAAGCTGTCTATTATTCCCATGAATTCCCCAAGAGATTAAAAATCAGCTTTTGACTGGAGGATTAACACTTTTCAGGAAGATGGCAATCGACCTGATGACACAAGACAATTTTTCATGTATTCCTCTTAAATGTGCATTTATTTCATACAATATGAGAGAGGGAGGGTGGGGGAGAGAGAGATGATGGAAGGTGGGTGGGTGGGTGGATGGATGGATGGATAGATGATATAGATAAATGAAAGATATATATATATTGTAGATAGATAGACAGACAGACAGACAGACAGACAGACAGATAAATGGATGATAGATAAAGATAGATGATAGATGATAGATAGATAGATAGATAGATAGATAGATAGATAGATAGATAGATAGATAGATAGATAGATAGATAGATAGATAGATAGAATAAGAAAGATAGATAAGATAGATAAAAGACAGACGGACAGACAGACAGACAGACAGATAGATAGATGATGGATGAATACATGATTTAGATAATGAAAGATATATATATATCGTAGATAGACAGATGCAGATAAATGGATGGTAGATATGGATGGATGGATTGATCGATTGATCGATCGATAAGATAGATAAAAGGCAGACAGATGGGTGGGTGGATGGATGGGATAGATAGATAGATAGATAGATAGATAGATAGATAGATAGATAGATAGATAGATAGATAGATAGATAGATAGATAGATAGATAGAGATAGGAAAGATAAGAAAGATGGATAAGATAGATAAAAGACAGACAGATGGATGGGTGGATGGATAAGATAGATAAAAGACAGACAAATGGATGGATGGATGGATGGATAAGATAGATAAAAGGCAGACAAATGGATGGATGGGATAGATAGATGATGGATGGAATGGGTGGATGGATGGATGGATGGATAGATGGACGGACGGAAGGACGGACAGAGAGACAGACAGACAGACAGGTGATAGATCTGATAGATGGATGGATGGATGGATGGATAAGATAGATAAGCCGTGTGGGTCTGGATGGGAAGTAACAAACTTCGGCTCAACCCGTCCAAGACCGAGTGGCTGTGGTTCCTGGCGTCCCGGCACAACAAGCTGATTCCATCGCTGGTCCTCGGGGGCGAGTCAGTGGCCCCCGTGGAAAGTGCTCGCAACCTAGGCATCCTCCTGGACTCACGGCTGTCCTTGGATTACCATGTGACAGCCGTGACCAGGGGGGCCTTTTACCAGGTTCACCTGGTACGCCAGTTGCGCCCCATTCTTGACTGGGACGTCCTCCGCACTGTCACTCAAGCGCTCGTTACGTCCTGCCTAGACTATTGTAATGCTCTCTACAAGGGGCTCCCCTTGAGGTGCATCCGGAGGCTCCAGTTAGTGCAGAATGCGGCCGCACGGGGGATTTTGGGAGCTTCACAATGCTCCCATGTAACACCTCTCCTGCACGAGCTGCACTGGCTGCCGGTGGCCTTCCGGGTGCGCTTCAAGGTGCTTGTCACCATCTTTAAATCGCTCCATGGCACGGGGCCTAATTACTTGTGGGACCGTCTCCTGCCACACACCTCCCACCGACCGATCCGCTCCCACAGAGAGGGCCTCCTCAGGGTGCCAACCGCCAGTCAATGCCGGCTAGCGGTGCCCAGGGGAAGGGCCTTCTCTGTGGCAGGGCCAGCCCTCCGAGTCCCTTTGGGGAGAAGAAGTGGTCTATAAATAAATTTATTATTATTATTTATTATTATTATTATTATTGGAACGACCTACCCCCCCGAACTTCGTACTATCACGGACCTTCCCCTCTTTCGCCACTCACTTAAGACGTACTTCTTCCACCAAGCCGGTCTAGCTTAGAGCTTAGATGCGACATAATTTTAGCAAATCAAGGAATGGATTTTAGAATTTTATTAATGGGAATATTTTTAGCACAGGTTATTTAATTTAATTCATTTTCAATATTGTCATTGTATGTATTGTTATTTGTTGGTGATTTTTAATTTCCTGTGCACCGCCCTGAGTCCATCTTGATGGAGATAGGAGCGGTATATAAATCGAATAAATAAATAAATAAAATAAATAAAAGTCAGACAAATGGATGGATGGGATAGATAGATAGAAGATGGATGGATGGATGGATGGATGGATGGATGGATGGAGAGAGAGAGAGAGATCTGTGATAATAATAATAATAATAATTTTATTTATAAACCGCCTCCTTTCCCCAAAGGGACTCGGAGCGGTGCACAGGGAGATTAAAAAGCAAATACAAAATACATAAATAGTTAAAATAAGAATTAAACGAATTATCCCTGCGCTAAAAACCCTCTATACTAAAACTAAACTATACCCCCTAAAAAACCCAGTTAAAATGGAAGACTAACCTAGGCCGGCCAAGCAGAAAAAGTGTGTTTTCAATTTTTGACGGAAGGAGCGGAGGTCCGTAGTTGTTCTAATTTCGGGGGGAAGGTCGTTCCAGAGGGCTGGGCCCGCCACAGAGAAGGCCCTTCCCCTGGGCGTCGCCCGCTGGCATAGCCTAGTGGACGGCACCTGGAGAAGTCCCTCTCTGTGGGAGCGCAGGGATGTATGGGGCAGAATCCGATCCCGCAGATAGCTAGGTCCCGTGCCATGGAGCGCTTTAAAGATGATAACTTTAAAGCGCCCTCTCTGGGAGCATGCAAGACGTTGCCCCAGCTCAGCTGCACTGCTGATTTTCGGATCTGTGCCGCACATGCGGGAGACGCAGGTGCATGCCCGGGGAGTCACGCCCACAGCCACGGGGGCGGATGGGTAGATGGAAACGCGCACACCCCCTTCTGGTGGCAGGCAGTTCCACCGGTTCATTGTCCTCCCTTGTCAGGAAAGTTTCTCCTTCATTCCAAGTTGCTTCTCTCTCCTCGATTCATTTCCACCGGTGGCTTCTTGGCCTGCCTTCCGGTGCTTTGGGGAAATAAACTCCCTTAAGCTTCCGGTGGCAAGGCAGGCCATCCGATGAAGGCAAACGCCTTCTCAGACCTTCCCCTCTTTCGCCGCTCACTTAAAACTTATTTGTTCCATCAAGCCGGTCTAGCTTAGCCAATGAGTAAATGTATTTTAGAATTTTAATTGGGATTTTTAGCACAGGCTTTTAGTTTAATTTATTCTTAACTTTTTTGTATTTATTGTTATTTATCGATTTTAATTTCCTGTGCACCACCCTGAGTCCATTTCAATGGAGAAGGGCAGTTCTATAAATCTAAATAAATTAAATTAAAATTAATTTAGTTTAGTTTAGTTTAGTTTATTCATATTTATATCCCGCCCTTCTCCACAGAGGACCCAGGGCGGCGCACAGGAAATTTAAAAACATACAAAATACAAAAGATAAATACATAATTTAAAATATATATATTAAACTGTCCTATCCTATGCTAAAAGCCAAATATTAAAAATACCCAATTTAAAACTTTCTAAAAAGTCCCCATGGGAGGTTAGGCTAGGCCGGCTTGTTGGAAAAGATATGTCTTTAGACATTGGCGGAAGAGGCGGAGGTCGGTGATGGTGCGTAATTCAGGGGGTAGGTCGTTCCAAAGGGCAGGGCCCGCCACAGAGAAGGCTCTCCCCCTGGGTGTCGCCAGTTGGCATTGTCCGGCCGACGGCACCCTGAGAAGGCCCTCTCTGTGGGAGCGTATCGGTCTAAGGGATGTATGGGGCAGGAGACGGTCTCGCATATAACTAGGCCCCGAGCCATGGAGCGCTTTAAAGATGGTCGTCAAAACCTTGAAGCGCACCCGAAAGGCCACAGGAAGCCAATGCAGCTCGCGCAGGATCGGTGTTATGTGGGAGCATTTAACCAACGGTCTGGCTCAGCTAGTCGAGGGTTGAAATTTGGGGCTCAAATTGTGCTCGTAGAGTCGAGAGGCTCCTCCCGGGATCGTGAATCGGCGGCGTAGGGCTGTCGGATGCAAAGAAATCTCTGATTCCTCCCCCCTCCTTCTCCCCCCCCCCCCCCCGAGTCAAAAGCCATACGTGGGTTGGCTCACCTGCCCACGCAGTGCCAGGAGAAGTTCAGCGCGAAGAAGCGTTCAGTTGCCCAGAGTAACAGGTGAATGTTTTCCGAGTTTCTATCCTTCCACCACCGACACGGAAAAGGTTAGCTGAGTGCAGAGGATTTTATGTGGTTGAACGTCACAGGGGAGGTTGGGTTATGCGCTCCCTCTCCGCTCCCCACCGAGCAGAAAATACAAATCGTCTCCACCATTTTTCTCCAGGGTGGAAATGCCATCCTTCAGCGCTGAGAACAAACCCTCCAAATGGGAAGGTCCCAGGGGAGAAATCCTTCCTGGGCGTTTGTCTCCGGCGACAGAATGGAAACACGGAAAGCCGGAGGGATGAGGGTCCAAAATGCACAGGGACAGTACAGGTGGCGCCTTTCTCAATAGTAGCACCTGTGAGAGGGATCTTGGAGGCCTAGTGGACAACCACTATTTTAAAGAGTTTTAAATCGGGGATTTTAAAATTGGTTTTAGCATAGGACTAGAATAATTTTATATGTTTTTAAATTATGTATTTATTTTTTGTATATTTTTAAATTCCTGTGCGCCGCCCTGGGTCCTCTGCGGAGAAGGGCGGGATATAAATATGATTAAAATAAAAATAAATAAATAAATAAATAAATAAATAAATAAATAAATAAATAAATAAATAAATAAATAGGAGCCAGCTGTGGGCAGCAGCTGCCCAAAAAAGCCAACACAGTTCTAGGCTGCATCAACAGAGGGAGAGAATCAAGATCACGTGAAGGGTTAATACCACTTTATAAGGCCTTGGTAAGGCCACACTTGGAATACGGCATCCAGTTTTGGTCACCACAATGTAGAAAAGATGTGGAGACCCTGGAAAGAGTGCAGAGAAGAGCAACAAAGAGGATGAGGGGACTGGAGGCTCAAACATACGAAGAACGGTTGAAGGAACTGGGTATGTCTAGTTGAATGAAAAGAAGGATTAGGGGAGACATGATAGCAGTTCTTCCAATATCTCAAGGGTTGCCCCAAAGAAGAGGGAGTCAAGCTATTCTCCAAGGCACCTGAGGGCAGAACAAGAAGCAATGGGTGGAAACTAATCAAGGAGAGAAGCAACTGAGGAGAAAATTCCTGACAGTTGGAACAATTAATCAGTGGAACTGCCTCCAGAAGTTGTGAATGCCCCAACGCTGCAAGTCTTTAAGAAGATGTTGGGTAGCCATTTGTCTGAAACGGTATAGGGTTTCCTGCCTAGGCAGGGGGTTGGACTAGAAGACCTCCAAGGTCCCTTCCAACTCTGCTATTGTATTATTGTATTAAATGGAAGGTACAATACAATACAATAGCAGAGTTGGAAGGGACCTTGCAGGTCTTCTAGTCCAACCCCCTGCGTGGGCAGGAACCTTATACCATTTCAGACAAATGGCTGTCTAACATCTTTTTAAAGACTTCCAGGGTTGGGGCATTCACAACTTCTGGAGGCAAGCTGTTCCAGAGGTTAATTGTTCTTACTGTTAGGAAATTTCTCCTTAGTTCTAAGTTGCTTCTCTCCTTGGAAGGTGTTCACTAGCGTACCTGCCTCTCGGCCACCGCATCGCTCTATCCAGGCCAAGACGCCAGGAGAATTCACACTGACCTTCTCTTCCCCCTTTGCAACTCCGAACCCCGAAACAAATTCTTTTTCCAAAAAAAACACGTCAACATGGGAAAGGGTTCCTGGAGGCTATCCAAACGAACCCCTGAATCCCTAAGGCTGTGATGGCGAACCTAATCCATGTCACCTGGCACGCACTGTGTCACCCGTTCCTCTCCCAGGTTTCTGGTGCGCATATGCACGTAAAAATCAGCTGGCCTTCGTATGCGCAGTAGTGCTTTTAATTTTTATAAATTTGTACAGGGGTTTATTTAATTCGATTTTAGTTATATGTATGTTGATTGTATGGTTTTAATTTGTACCTGTACACCGCCCCGAGTCCCTTCGAGGAGAGGGGGCGGTCTAGAAGTCCAATAAATAGAAATAGAAATAGTGCTGGAAACTGGAAGAGCTTGTCTTCCATTTTCCAATGTGAGCATGTGCGCCGGCCAGCTGATACACACAAGAAACCAGAAGATGAGCCTGCCAGTGCCTGGAGGCTTAATCTGTGTCCTCAGGATCACCTGAGTGGTGCAAATGGGTGTGGAGCTGCTGAAAGGACAGATCTGTAGGTTGGGGGAACAAAACAGCCACCTCACAAACCCATGGCACGACATAGGAGAAGAAACCCATCAGGATGAGATTCATCCGTAAATCTGCATTTCAAAGACACAGGTCGCTCTTTGGAAGATAGTAGAGTCCACATTTTGGCTAGAGAGGACCGCTGGTTTGAAAGAGGGGTCAAAGAGGCCATCTATGTCCAAATTGAAGAGCCCTCTCTCAACAGAGGGGGAGGGATATGACATCATCTAACTCCAGTTTAAACACAGTCCTTTCAGTGGTTCCAAGGAGGCTGCCCACCCATTTGCACCACTCAGGTGACCCTGAGGACACAGATTAAACCTCCAGGTGGCCTCAAGGACTCTCTCAAAGGATGCAAATGACCAGCTTTGTCTGCAAGGAGTATAAATCCTTCCATTTCCTACCATCCAGTCAGAGCTGAAGAAACTTCTTGGATGGAAAATGAAATGTCTGCAAAGAAAAACAAAAAATAAATAATCCTTTTGAAATAGCACTTGTGGGATTACCCCTAAATCAAGGCAAAAATTCAAATTAAAGTTTTCCAGACAGTGGACTACCTACTCTTGGCTTTGAAAATCTGCAAAGGAAGGATGTAGGCTGGGGAATTCTGGGAGTTGAAATCCACTCATTTTAAGGCATGCTGACTGGGGAATTCTGGGAATTTGAGTCCACCATCTTAAACCATGCTGGCTGGGGAATTCTGGGAATTTGAGTCCACCATCTTAAACCATGCTGGCCTGGGAATTCTGGGAATTTGAGTCCACCTTCTTAAACCATGCTGGTTGGGGAATTCTGCGAATTTGAGGCCACCATCTTAAACCATGCTGGTTGGGGAATTCTGGGAATTTGAGGCCACCATCTTAAAGCATGCTGGCTGGGGAATTCTGGGAATTTGAGTCCACCATCTTAAAGCATGCTGGCTGGGGAATTCTGGGAATTTGAGTCCACCATCTTAAACCATGCTGGCTGGGGAATTCTGGGAATTTGAGTCCACCATCTTAAAGCATGCTGGCTGGGGAATTCTGGGAATTTGAGTCCATCCATCTTAAACCATGCTGGCTGGGGAATTCTGGGAATTTGAGTACATTCATCTTAAACCATACTGGCTGGGGAATTCTGGGAATTTGAGTCCACCATCTTAAAGCACGCTGACTGGGGAATTCTGGGAGGTGAAGTCTATCCATCTTAAACCATGCTGACTGGGGAATTCTGGGAATTTGAGTCCACCATCTTAAAGCACGCTGACTGGGGAATTCTGGGAGGTGAAGTCTATCCATCGTAAAGCATGCTGACTGGGGAATTCTGGGAGTTTGAGTCCACCATTTTAAACCACGCTGACTGGGGAATTCTGGGAGGTGAAGTCTATCCATCTTAAAGCATGCTGACTGGGGAATTCTGGGAATTTGAGTCCACCATCTTAAACCATGCTGACTGGGGAATTCTGGGAATTTGAGTCCACCATCTTAAAGCACGCTGACTGGGGAATTCTGGGAGTTGAAGTCCTTGTGCCTTAAAATCCCACATTTGAGAAACTCTTTGTCAAATTTCTCCCCTCAGAAGTCGGTGGTGCTTTTCACGTTTAATCGTGGACTGCTGGAAGGTTTCAGGCTCGTAACTCTCTGTTCCGTGTTTTTTCACAGTCCAGCTGTTAAACTTGGCAACCTTTATGTCGTACTCCTTCGCTGCATTTTTTCACAGCCGGTAGGTTTTCTGACCTGAGGGGGAGAGACGAGAGCCTTCCCCTCCTTCTCAGCTTCTTTCCTCGTCTGCATTTTAAGACGGATGTTTTCTCTCTTCTTATCCTGGGTCCCCAATGCTGGGGGAGGGGGGGGGGGGACTCGCCTCAGTTGGGATCCAGCTGGTAAACAGGCTTGGTTGGGAGCTGCCAATCAAATAAACAAAGTCAAATTGCCAAATTAAAATCCTTCTGCACAAAGCTGCGCTAAGTCTGCTTTGGGATACATTAAACAAAAAACAAATAACAAATAACATTTCTCAGAATAACAGAATAAGAGAGCTGGACACTGGTTAATTGTTCTCACTGTTAGGAAGTTTCTCCTTAATTCCAGGTTTCTTCTCTCCTTGGATAGGGATAGGGATAGGAATAGAATAGGATAGGATAGGATAGGATAGGATAGGATAGGATAGGATAGGATAGGACAGGACAGGACAGGACAGGACAGGATAGGATAGGAATAGAATAGAAGAAATAGAATAGGAATAGAATAGGAATAGAATAAGAATAGACTAGAATAGGGATAGGAATAGAATAGGAATAGGGAATAGAATAGGAATAGGGAATAGAATAGAGAATAGAATAGGAATAGAATAGGGAATAGGGAATAGAATAGAATAGAATAGAATAGAATAGAATAGAATAGAATAGAGTTGGAAGGGACCTTGAAGGTCTTCTAGTCCAACCCCCTGCTTAGACAGAAAACCCTACACCACTTCAGACAAATGGTTCTCCAACTTCTTAAAAACTTCCAGTGTTGGAGCATTCACAACTTCTGGAGGAAGGTAGTTTCACTGATTAATTGTCCTCACTGTTAGCTAGTTTCTCCTTAATTCTGGGTTGCTTCTCTCCTTGGCTATGTTGTTTCATGTCCTGCCTCCTGGTATTTGGAAAATAGATTGATCCCCCTCTTCTTTGGGCAGCCCCTCAAATCTTGGAAGACTGCTATCATGTCACTCCAAGTTCTTCTTTCCATTAAACTGGATATACCCAGTTCCTGCACCAGTTCTTCATGTGTTTTATCCTCCAGTCCCCTCATCCTCTTTGTTGCTCTTCTCTGCACGCTTTCTAGAGTCTCCACGTCTTTTTTATAATCTGGTGGCCAAAACTGGATGCAATATGCCAAGGGTGGCCTTACTAAGACCATATAAAGCGGTACTACGGTAGTACTTCACATGATCTTGACTCCATTCCTCTGTGAATGCATCCTAGGATTGTTTCTAAATTGTTCCAACTCCTGTCCTCAAAACGAGGCTATAGAGCACTTCGCACCAAGACAACTAGCTACAAGAACAGTTTTTTCCTGAACGCCGTCACTCTGCTAAACAAATAATTCCCTCACCACTGTCAAACTATTCACTAAGGCTGCATTACTATTATTATTAACTTTATTCATTAAACGTGAAACTCAGCCAACTGAACATTTAAAAATGCATTGCAAATACTATTGACTGGTGCCAATGGCTGATACAGTTTGCTGCCAGCATCCTAGGTATCAACCAAGTATCTTCGTAGAATGTAAGATGTTCCAAGTAGTGCAGTGTTTTGCAGTTCCGCTGGTGTTGTTGCAGGAAGCTGCAATTTGCTGATGTATTTAGTAAAATTCTTGGACATGGTGCCAAGTGCCCCGATGACAATGGGTGTCACTGGGACATGCTTCATCCATAGCCGTGTAGTTTTGATGGCCAGGTCGCGATATTTCATGGTTTTTTCTAGTTCTTTTTCTTCGAGTCTGGCATCTCCAGGAACAGTGCTATCAATGAACTGTACACTGTACACACCTCTACAACCGTGATATCTGGTGTGTTGTGCTCCAAATGACGGTCTGTTTGTATTCGAAAGTCCCACAAGATGATGAGGATGATTATTAGTAATATTATTATCATCATCATCATCACCGATCTCCTCCCACTTATGACTGCAGGACTAACTTTGCTGCTTGTATCCTTATGATTTATATTGATATTGATATTGTTTCCTGATTGCTTATTTGTACCCTACGACTATCATTAAGTGTTGTACCTTATGATTCTTGACAAATGTATCTTTTCTTTTTATGTACACTGAGAGCATCTGCACCAAAGACAAATTCCTTGTGTGTCCAATCACACTTGGCCAATAAATAGTTCTGTTCTGTTCTATTATATTCTATTCCTTCTCTTTCCTATTCCTATTCTATTCCTTCTCTTTCCTATTCTATTCTATTCTATTCTATTCCTTCTCTTTCCTATTCCTATTCCATTCTATTCTATTCTATTCTATTCTATTCCTTCTTTCCTATTCTATTTCTATTTCTATTCCTATTCCTATTCTTATTCCATTCCATTCCTATTCCATTCCATTCCATTCTATTCTATTCTATTCCTTCTCTTTCCTATTCCTATTCTATTCTATTCTATTCTATTCCTTCACGTTCCTATTCCTTCTCTATTCCTTCTCTATTTCTATTCTATTCTATTCTATTCTATTCTATTCTATTCCTTCTCTTTCCTATTCTATTTCTATTCCTATTCCATTCCATTCCATTCCATTCCATTCTATTCCTTCTCTTTCCTATTCCTATTCTATTCTATTCTATTCATTCACGTTCCTATTCCTATTCTATTCCTTCTCTATTCCTTCTCTATTTCTATTCCTATTCCATTCTATTCTATTCTATTCTATTCCTTCTTTCCTATTCTATTTCTATTCCTATTCCTATTCCATTCCATTCCTATTCCATTCCATTCCATTCCTTCTCTTTCCTATTCCTATTCTATTCTATTCTATTCCTTCACGTTCCTATTCCTATTCTATTCCTTTTCTATACCTTCTCTATTCCTTCTCTATTCCTTCTCTATTTCTATTCTATTCTATTCTATTCTATTCTATTCTATTCTATTCTATTCTATTCTATTCCTTCTCTTTCCTATTCTATTCCTATTCCCATTCCATTCTATTCCAATTCCAATTCTAATCCTTATTCTCTTCTATCCTGAATTGGGTTGGCTGCTGCAGTGTGCTGCTGACTCATATTTAAGGGATTGTCTTTCACCGGGTTAGGCCCATAAGTTGTGGTGATGTCATTGGCCCTGATCCTAGGTCAAAGGAAGAGATGCTGGGTCTGGGGAAAGAATTTGCTGGGGCTGGGAGGCTAATTTGGGGATGAAAGCCTCTGCCGTCAGCAGGGCTACTTGGAGGAAGGAGCAGAGCTCGGTTGAGCCTCTCCATCCATCGTGTAACGTGACGATCGTGTAAGAAGGATGGAATTTGGACCTTGGGAAATGTTGCATCTTCTCAACCCACCTGAGAGGGGCAGAAACCCTTCCCAGAATTCCCCATAGCTGTTGCCGGGCGTTCTGGAAACATCCAGTGGAAGAAGGAAGGTGGCCTAAAGTATTTCTAGCTTAATGATCAGTTTCTTAGTGACTACACTTCCAGGAAATGCTGATGGGTTTCCAGGAAGCGCTGGTGGGCTTTGAGGAAGTGCTGGTGGACTTCCAAGAAGCGCTGGTGGGCTTTGAGGAAGTGCTGGTGAACTTCCAAGAAACACTACTTGGCTTTGAGGAAGTCAAATAGCTCCTGGAAGTTGCTGGACTTGCAGGAAGCGCTGGTAGGCTTTGAGGAAGTGCTGGTGGACTTGCAGGAAGCACTATTTGGCTTTGAGGAAGTGCTGGTGGACTTCCAGGAAACACTACTGGGCTTTGAGGAAGTGCTGATGGACTTACAGGAAGCACTACTTGGCTTTGAGGAAGTGCTGGTTGACTTCCAGGAAACACTACTGGGCTTTGAGAAAGTGCTGGTGGACTTACAGGAAACACTACTGGGCTTTGAGGAAGTGCTGGTGGACTTACAGGAAGTGCTACTTGGCTTTGAGGAAGTGCTGGTGGACTTCCAGGAAACACTACTGGGCTTTGAGGAAGTGCTGGTGGACACAGGAAACACTACTGGGCTTTGAGGAAGTGCTGGTGGACTTACAGGAAGTGCTACTTGGCTTTGAGGAAGTGCTGGTGGACTTCCAGGAAACACTACTGGGCTTTGAGGAAGTGCTGATGGACTTACAGGAAGCGCTACTTGGCTTTGAGGAAGTGCTGGTGGACTTCCAGGAAACACTACTGGGCTTTGAGGAAGTGCTGGTGGACTTCCAGGAAACACTATTGGGCTTTGAGGAAGTGCTGATGGACTTACAGGAAGCGCTACTTGGCTTTGAGGAAGTGCTTGTGGACTTCCAGGAAACACTACTGGGCTTTGAGGAAGTGCTGGTGGACTTCCAGGAAGCACTATTTGGCTTTGAGGAAGTGCTGATGGACTTCCAGGAAACACTACTGGGCTTTGAGGAAGTGCTGGTGGACTTCCAGGAAGCACTACTGGGCTTTGAGGAAGTGCTGGTGGACTTACAGGCGCTTCTATTCTGCTCTTGTCATTCTATCGTTCAGTTATTCTGTCCTTCTGCAATTCTCCCATTCGGTTATTCTTCTATTCTGCTCTTGTCATTCTGCCCTTCTGCTCTTCTGTCCTTGTGCCCTTCTGTCCTTCTGCTCTTCTGTTACGAAAGGAATCGTGGCGGATGGAAGTGGGACTGCTTTTCAAAATGAGACCAAAATTAAGCCGGCCGACCCTTTGCAGGATGATATCAGCCTTGATGATGATGATGACGATGGTCTTTTCGTTCAGAGTTGATCTCGGCCTTCGCTCCTTCCGTGCCGATCACGCAGAAAGCCCATCTTCTTTCCAAGGAAGGAGGACGTGGGGTTCCTCATCTCCCAAAGCAACTCCAGAATCGGGGAGGGTTGGGAAGGGGGGGCTTTGCTCTGCTCCCTCTTCTCCAGCAGTCAGAACATAACTCTTTCTTTCTTTCTTTCTTTCTTTCTTTCTTTCTTTCTTTCTTTCTTTCTTTCTTTCTTTCTTTCCTTCCTTCCTTCCTTCCTTCCTTCCTTCCTTCCTTCCTTCCTTCCTTCCCTCCCTCCTTCCTTCCTTTCTCTCTTTTTTTAAAATCATCAGCTGTATTCATCATTTCTGTGATGGAGCCATTGAGATAAAGTGGCAGTAAATTAAAAAGTGTGAAAGAGGAGATTGGGGAGCCTGTAGGCTGGAGGTTATTATTTTTTTTAAATACATAAGAAGGAAAAGAAGGGGAAAGAAGGCACTTGCCCCCCTCTTCCTCCCTCTCTCCCTCTTCCTTCTATATATATCTCTCTCTCTTTTCCTTTCTCTCTTTCTCTTTCTCTCTCTTTCTCTCTCTTTCTCTCACCCCTTTCTCTTTCTCTCTCCTTTTCTCTCTCTCTTTCTATCTCTGTCTCTCTTCTCTGTCTCTCTCTTTCTTTGTCTATTTCTCTTTCTCTCCCTCTCTCTCCCTCTCTTTCTATGTCTCTCTCTTTCTCTTCCTCTCTCTGCCTCTGCTTCCCTCTCTCTCTCATGGTCTCTCTGTGGCTCTGTTTTTCTCTCTGTGTTTCTATCTCTTTTTCTGTCTCTCTTTCTGTGTTTCTCTCCCTCCCTCCCTTCCCCTTTCTCTCTCAGTGTCCCTCTTTCTCTCTGCCTCTCTTTTTCTTTTTTTCCTTGTTTCTCTCTCTGAGTGTTTCTCTCTCTCTCTCTCTCTCTCTCTCTCTCTCTCTCTCTCTCTCTCTCTCTCTCTCTCTCTCTCTGCCTCTGTCTATTTCTCTTTCTCTGTGTGTGTCTCTCTGTCTCTTTCTCCCTTTCCCTCCTTCTCTATGCCTCTGTCTCTTTCTCATGGTCTCTCTCTGCCTCTCCGCCTCTGTTTCTCTCTCTGTGTTTTTCTCTATCTCTCTGTCTCTATCTCTGTGTTTCTCTCTCTCTCTCTCTCTCTCTCTCTCTCTCTCTCTCTCTCTCTCTGTGTGTGTGTGTGTGCCTCTTTCTGTCTCTCGTTCTCTCTCTCTTTCCCTGTTTCTATCTTTCTCGGTCCCTCTCTTTCTCTCTCTCTCTATCTCTTTCTCTCCTTCTCTCTGCTTCTGTTTCTCTCTCTCTCTCTCTCTCTCTCTGTTTCTGTGTTTCTCTCCCTCCCTCTTTCTCTCTGTCCCTCTTTCTCTTTGCCTCTCTTTATCTCTCTCTTTCCCCGTTTCTCTGTGTGTGTGTTTCTATCTCTCTCGGTCTCTCTCTTTCTCTCTCTATCTGTCTCTTTCTCTCCTTCTCTCTGCCTCTGTTTCTCTCTCCCTCTCTCTCTCTCTCTCTCTCTGTTTCTGTGTTTCTCTCCCTCCCTCCCTCTCTCTCTCTGTCCCTCTTTCTCTTTGCCTCTCTTTATCTCTCTCTTTCCCCGTTTCTCTCTGTGTGTGTTTCTATCTCTCTCGGTCTCTTTCTCTCCTTCTCTCTGCCTCTGTTTCTCTCTCTCTCTCTGTTTCTGTGTTTCTCTCCCTCCCCCGCTCTCTCTGTCCCTCTTTCTCTTTGCCTCTCTTTCGCTCTCTCTCTCACCTCCAACCCTCTACGTTTCTCTGCCTGTGTGTCTCTCTTTCTCTCTCTGCTCTTGTCCCTGTTTCTCTCTCTTCCCCCCCTCCCACCACCCCACCACCCAGCCCTACTTCTTCTCCAAGCCTAGCTGGCCAGGCAGGGCATTGTTCCTCCCATCCCTGCATCCTTTCCATCTCTGCTGCATCCCGTTGCCATGGCGATGTCTCCGTCCTTTCCTTCCTGTCTCCCTCTCAGTCCCAGCTATTGGCAGGAGAGGATCAAAAGGATCGTCTCTTCCACAGATCCAGGCTGGTGAATTTGCAACCTCGCTGCTCCTCCTCGGACACTCAGCAGGGTTATTAAAGCTGCTTCCCCTTGGCCATGATGCTCGGGAAGGCCAGCCGTGGGGGGGGGGGGGGGGCGGGGGGAACCACAATGTGGAGCTCTGTGGCTGATAAGAATGGGGGTCCAACCTCACCTCCCTCTCCTCCCCCCCCCCAAAAAAAATCTGGAAAGCCACCAATTTTCCAGCCTTGGAAATGGGAAGCTAAGCCAAATGTTGAGCTTTTGAGCTTCTGTTAATGATCCCTCCAGAACAATGTTTTTTTTTCCCCAATCTTTCAAAAAATGGCTAGACTCCAAGTCCCAGAATTCCTCAGCCAGGATGTATGGACTCCAAGTCCCAGAATTCCTCAGCCAGGATGTATGGACTCCAAGTCCCAGAATTCCTCAGCCAGGATGTATGGACTCCAAGTCCCAGAATTCCTCAGCCAGGATGTATGGACTCCAAGTCCCAGAATTCCTCAGCCAGGATGTATGGACTCCCAAGTCCCAGAATTCCTCAGCCAGGATGTATGGACTCCCAAGTCCCAGAATTCCTCAGCCAGGATGTATGGACTCCAAGTCCCAGAATTCCTCAGCCAGGATGTATGGACTCCAAGTCCCAGAATTCCTCAGCCAGGATGTATGGACTCCAAGTCCCAGAATTCCTCAGCCAGGATGTATGGACTCCAAGTCCCAGAATTCCTCAGCCAGGATGTATGGACTCCCAAGTCCCAGAATTCCTCAGCCAGGATGTATGGACTCCCAAGTCCCAGAATTCCTCAGCCAGGATGTATGGACTCCAAGTCCCAGAATTCCTCAGCCAGGATGTATGGACTTCAAGTCCCAGAATTCCTCCGCCAGGATGTATGGACTTCAAGTCCCAGAATTCCTCAGCCAGGATGTATGGACTTCAAGTCCCAGAATTCCCCATCTACCAGTAGTTTTCAATTTATGACCATAATTAAGAACATAAGAACAGCCTTGCTGGAACAGGCCACAGCCCATCCAGTCCAGCCTTCTGTCTCCCACAGTGGCTCCCCATTTGCTTCAGGGTCTTCCCAAGCAGATGTCTTCACCTGCTTATGATTCCCTGCAAATGGCATTGAGAAATATCCTGCCTATCTCTCCAACCCGGAGGGTGTCCTTAGGCATCCATCATGATAGCCATGGATACCCTTGTTCTCCATGAACTCCTCTCATCCTTTCTTAAAGGTGTCGAGGCTGACAGCTGTCACCACTTCTTCTGGCAGGGAGTTCCATAGACCAGGGATCCTCTGGGAGGAAAAGTACTTCCTCTTATTTGTTTGAGGTCTAGCTATCAAAAGTTTCATGGAGGGCCCCCTAGTTCTAGTGTTGTGTGATAGGGAGAACAGTTTTTCCTTTTCTACTTTGTCCACCCCGTGCATGATTTTACAGACTTCAATCAGGTCACCTCTCAGGCGCCGTCATTCTAGAGTGAAGAGGCCCAGCCGTTGCAGCCTCAGATGGTAAGGAAGCCTGACATTTGTGTTGTGTAGGGAGTTAGCCCCTGCCCCTCTCCTAGAAGAATGAAATATTTTGAGAAAGATTAAAAAAGGCAGAATATTGTATTTCCCTAAAGGGAGAGATGGAGGGTCTTGGAAAGCAGCCCCCACCTCTTCTTAATAGCCCTCAGCTTTAAGAGATAAAGAGATAGGTACCATATTTTTCAGAGTATAAGACGCACCTTTTTTCTCTCAAAAAAGAGGGTGAAAATCTGGGTGCGTCTTATACACTGAATACAGCATTTTTTGGCCTCCTGAAACCCTGCCCCCTTCACCAAAATGGCCGTGCAGAGCCCATTTTTTGCTCATTTGTGCCCCCCAGCCCCCAGGAGCACACTATAAGCCTCCTAAAGGCTATGCATGCCCCCTTTTTTTGACAAAAAACAGGCCCACTTTTGTGAAAAACAGGCCTTTTTTGGGAGGTCGGCAGAGTGCAAAAACCTTTTTTTTTTAAATTTGCCTCTTCAAAGTCTTGGTGCGTCTTATACTCCGGTGCGTCTTATACTCTGAAAAATACGGTAGCTCTATTCATAAGCAAATACCCTCACTCAAGATCCAACAAAGGTAGGATTAGCCTTCAGCCACAATAGGAATTGCCTAAAGCCCCTTCGTTGCATCAGCCAAACTTCAACCAAACTTAGCTCAGACAAACATGACCCCTGCATGACCCCTTGGGAGTCTGACAACAGCCAATAGAATACATGTTCTTGCGCAGGAACAGGAAGCTCAAGGCAAAGCCCAAGAGAAGGCATAAACTCCCACCCCACTCTCAATTCCATGTGGTCATCTGCCCAGAACCATGTGCTTGGTGGTTCTGCTTCATTAAACCCATCTTTTCAATCAAAGAATCTTTGACCAAGAGATCAACCTCCATGTTTCCAGTGTCTTCCTCCCAGCTTGGAACTGAACCTGATGGATATTTCTCCCAACTGTTGTAACTTGAAACACGTGTTAACTGAATTCTGCCCCCCCCCCCCTTTTACGACCTGTCTTGCCACTGTCGTTCAGCGAATCGCCTCAGGCGTTAATTTAGGAACAGCGTCATTCAGGGAATCTGGCTTTCCCCCTCGACTTTGTTTATAAGATGGCTGCAAGAGGGGGTCATGTGACTCTAGGACACTGCAGCCGTCGTAAATATGAGTCAGTTGCCAAATGTCTGAATTCTGATCATGGGACCACGGGGAAGCTACAATGGTCGTAAGTGTGAGAAAAAGGTTTCAGTGATGTTGTAACTTTGAACAATCGCTAAGCGAACTATTGTAAGTCAAGGACTACCTGTATTTTGGGAGTTGAAGTCCATACCTCTTAAAGCATGACGGCTAGGGAATTCTGGGACTTGAAGTCCACTGATTGAAGCATGCTAAGTGGGGAATTCTGGGACTTGAAGTCCACTTTGATTGAAGCATGCTAAGTGGGGAATTCTGGAAGTCCACTTTGATTAAAAGATAGTAGTTGGAGGATTCTGGAACTTGAAGTCCACTGATTGCCACAAAGAAGAGGGAGCCAAGCTATTTTCCAAGGCACCTGAGGGCAGAACAAGAAGCAATGGGTGGAAACTAATCAAGGAGAGAAGCAACTTAGAATTGAGGAGAAATTTCCTGACAGTGAGAACAATTAACCAGGGGAACAGACGTTGCCTCCAGAAGTTGTGAATGCCCCAACACTGAAAGTATTTGAGAAGATGTTGGATAGCCATTTGTCTGAAACGGTATAGGGCTTCCTGCCTAGGCAGGGGATTGGACTAGAAGACCTCCAAGGTCCCTTCCAAATCTGCTATTGTATTGTATTGATTGAAGCATGCTAAGTGGGGAATTCTGGGACTTGAAGTCCACTTTGACTGAAGCATGCTAAGTGGGGAATTCTGGGACTTGAAGTCCACTTTGGTTAAAAGATAGTAACTGAAGAATTCTGGGAATTGAAATCCACTTTGATTGAAGCATGCTAAGTGGGGAATTCTGGGAATTGAAGTCCACTTTGGTTAAAAGATAGTAACTGGAGAATTCTGGGACTTGAAGTCCACTTTGGTTAAAAGATAGTAACTGGAGAATTCTGGGACTTGAAATCCACTTTGATTGAAGCATGCTAAGTGGGGAATTCTGGGAATTGAAGTCCACTTTGGTTAAAAGATAGTAACTGGAGAATTCTGGGACTTGAAGTCCACTTTGGTTAAAAGATAGTAACTGGAGAATTCTGGGAATTGAAATCCACTTTGATTGAAGCATGCTAAGTGGGGAATTCTGGGAATTGAAGTCCACTTTGGTTAAAAGATAGTAACTGAAGAATTCTGGGACTTGAAGTCCACTTTGGTTAAAAGATAGTAACTGGAGAATTCTGGGACTTGAAATCCACTTTGATTGAAGCATGCTAAGTGGGGAATTCTGGGAATTGAAGTCCACTTTGGTTAAAAGATAGTAACTGGAGAATTCCCCACTTAGCATGCTTCAATCAAAGTGGACTTCAAGTCCCAGAATTCTCCAGAAGTCCACTCTGGTTAAAAGATAGTAACTGGAGAATTCTGGGACTTGAAGTCCACTTTGATTAAAGGATAGTAGTTGGAGAATTCTGGGAGCTGAAGCCCACCCATCTTAGAGTTCCCAGGGTGCAGAAACACTGTTCTAATACCTAACCCTTTATACCTCAAGATCCTTTATGGCAGGGGTCTCCAACCTTTGCAACTTTAAGTCTGAAGGACTTCAGCTCCCAGACTTCTCCAGCCAGATGGCGACTATTATCCGATATTGTAAATCAAATCCATCGAGATGATAAATTTGGTCTCCAAAACTTAACAGGGACGGGAACGACCGAATTATGCAGATGTCTTTCGCTAAACAGAAAGTCTGTTCTAAGCCAGTCGGCCCAGCAACTTTGAGTTTCGCTAAACTTCGTGCGAACTTGGTTTAATTTGCAATCATTTTTAAGCTGCTCAAGACGTGTCACTAATTAAGGATGCAGGAGGATGTGTGAATGCCTAAAATGAGTTTGTTCACTAACAGGGGGCCCCCGATGCGGTATGAACACAACCAGGGAGAGAGACAGGACAGCCTGATAGATAAATTCACGATGGAGGGTTGAAATGACCAGGAAGTTTAATTTTCCAAAACACATCCAGTTTTGGTCACCCCACTATGAAAAATATGTGGAGACTCTCGAAAGAGTGCAGAGAAGAGTAACCAGGATGACGAGGGGACTGGAGGCTAAACCATACGATACGATACGATACGATACGATACGATACGATACGATACGATACGATACGATACGATACGATACAATACAATACAATACAATACAATACAATACAATACAATAGCAGAGTTGGAAGGGACCTTGTAGGTCTTCTAGTCCAACCCCCTGCGTGGGCAGGAACCTTATACCATTTCAGACAAATGGCTATCTAACATCTTCTTAAAGACTTCCAGGGTTGGGGCATTCACAACTTCTGGAGGCAAGCTGTTCCAGAGGTTAATTGTTCTAACTGTCAGGAAATTTCTCCTTAGTTCTAAGTTGCTTCTCTCCTTGATTAGTTTCCACCCATTGCTTCTTGTCCTGCCCCCAGGTGCCTTGGAGAATAGTTTGACTCCCTCTTCTTTGTGGCACCCTCTGAGATATTGGAACACTGCTATCATGTCTCCCCTGGTCCTTCTCGTCATCAAACTAGACATACCCAGCTCCTGCAACCGTTCTTCATATGTTTTAGTCTCCAGTTCCCTAATCATCTTGGTTGCTCTTCTCTGCACTCTTTCCAGAGTCTCCACGTCTTTTCTACATGGTGGTGACCAAAACTGAATGCCGTATTCCAAGTGTGGCCTTACCAAGGCACTATACAGTGGCATTAACACTTCACGTGATCTAGATTCTATCCCTCTGTTTATGCAGCCTAGAACTGTGTTGGCTTTTTTGGCAGCTGCTGCACACTGCTGGCTCATATTTAAATGGTTGTCCACTAGGATTCCTAGATCCCTCTCACAGTTGCTACTGTGAGCAAGGTACCACCTATACTGTACTTGTGCATGAACGGTTGCATGGGCATGGTTGGTCTATGAAGAGAAGGACCAGGGTTGACATCATCGCAGTGTTCCAATATTGGAGGGGCTGCCACAGAGAGGAGGGGAGTCAAGCTGTTTTCTAAAGCACCTGAACTCCAGACAAGGAATAACGGATGTAAACTGATCCAGGAGAGATTCCATCTAGAAATAAGGAGACATTTCTGATAGAGAGAACAATCAACCCATGGAACAGAAGTTGCATTCGGAGGTTGTGGGAGCTTTATCACTGGAGGCCTTCAAGAGACTGGACTGCCATCTGTCAGAAATGGTGTACGGTCTCCTGCTTGGGTGGGTGGGGGTTGGACTAGATGACCTACAAGGTCCCTTCCAACTCTGGTGTTCTATATTCAGTGGAACAGAAGTTGCCTTCAGAAGTTGTGGGAGCTTCATCCCTGGAGGCTTTCAAGAAGAGACTGGACTGCCCTGTCAGAAATGGTTGGGGGGTTGGACTAGATGATCGATAAGGTCCCTTCCAACTCTGCTATTTTGTTTTCCTGCTGTTCACCTTTTCTGGATCATTCCAAACCATGGATCCTTTTTAATAGACGATTTGGAAGAATTGTCAAACTGGAAACTGGACTAAATGAGGTTTCCCTTCCCTTTACATTCTGCGACTCTGAGATTTTACTTGTAAAAGTATTTTTTTTAAACCTGATGTCTGGAAAAGCGGGATTTGGGGTGGAAAACAGGAAAATGTGCAGATATAGGATAGGTAGTAGGTGGCACAACAGTTGTAATTGTCAGGGGGATCTAGATGTCATACAATACAATAGAATAGCAGAGTTGGAAGGGACCTTGGAGGTCTTCTAGTCCAACCCCCTGCCTAGGCAGGAAGCCCTATACCGTTTCAGACAAGTGGCTATCCAACATCTTCTTAAAGACTTCCAGGGTTGGGGCATTCACAACTTCTGGAGGCAAGCTGCTCCATTAATTGTTCTAACTTAATTAATTGTCCTAACTTAATTGTTCCACTGGTTAATTGTTCTCTTAATGGACAACCACTTAAGTATGAGCCAGCCGTGCACTGCAGCAGCGGAAAAAAGCCAACACAATCCTACGCTGCATCAACAGAGGGATAGAATCAAGATCACAAGCAATGTTAGTTGTCAATTTGTAAAGCATCCCTGGCCGGCTCTTGAATTGCCATAGGCAAGAGGGAAGGAAACTGACGGAGCAGCATGGCAGCCACAACTAGAAGCTCATCCCACGCATACCTTCCTCAAGGCTGTATCCCAGGTTACCTGCAGCAGCCGGAGGGATGTGATCTGTGCAGCCCACAAAAGTGCTCTACTGGAGAATGTGATTTATAACATCCTCTGTTGGAGAATGTGCTTTATAAGGGGGGGAAACAGGGTCATAATTGGGCCGTAAATCTCGTGGGGTCAGAGCTGGCTTCACTCGGGTACGTGCCGGCATTTTGCCGCTAATAAATAACTGGATTTCTTTTGAAGCTTGGCTCGAGTCTCATGATTTAATTAGGGCATCTGCCGGAACCCTGACGTTAGTATCATTTTATAATGCCTTGGTAAGACCACCATTGGAATACTGCATCCATTGGTCATCGTGATATTAAAAAGATGTGGAGACTCTAGAAAGAGTGCAGAGAAGAGCTACGAAGATGATTAGGAGACTGGAGGATAAAACATATGAAGACCGGTTGCAGGAATCATGTTTGTCTAGTCCAGTGATGGAGAACCTATGGCACGCGGAGCCATTTGGCAGGCCACGCAAGGTGCGTCCTGGCCAGCTGATTCAGCCATTTTTCAAGCCATTTTTCGCCCTCCCCAGGCTTTATAGGAGCCCTCCAGAGGTTTCAGGAGCTTCCCTGAAGCTTCCAGAGCAGGGGTCCCCAACCCCCGGGCCGTGGACCGGTGCCGGTCCGTGACTTGATAGGAACCGGGCCGCAGGGCCGGAGAGGAGGAGGAGGGAGCAGCCCCCTGGGCAAGAGCGCGCACCAGGGACGGGAAAGCACAGGCGTGGCCGCTCGCACCGTTGGGGGCCCTAGAGGGGCGAGTGAGCCGACTCACCCCCCCCTCCCGCGTGCGCATGCGCCGCCTGTTCCCCCTTCCCCCCCACTCCCCCTCTACACCAGCTGGTCTGTGGAATTTTCTTTAAAATGAAACTGGTGCAAAAAAGGTTGGGGACCCCTGTTCCAGAGGACTAAAACCTACGAGCAAACTGGAAGTCACCCCCATACATCCCTTCGTCCGATCCGCTCCCACAGAGAGGGTCTTCTCCGGGTGCCGTCGGCTGGGCAATGCCGGTTGGCGACACCCAGGGGAAGGGCCTTCTCTGTGGCGGGCCCGGCCCTCTGGAACGACCTACCCCCCGACCTTCGCACCACCTCGGACCTCCGCCTCTTTCGCCAACGTCTTAAGACGCATTTATTCCAACAAGCCGGCCTAGCATAGCCCCCCGCTTCTGACTTTTTATGTATAAATTGCTATTTGGCAGGATTTTAAATGGGTTTTCGCACGGGTTTAATAATTTAATATGTTTTAAATTGATTTATATTGTTTTTATTGTGGTTTTAATCATGCCTGTGCGCCGCCCTGGGTCCTAACAAGGAGAAGGGCGGGGTATAAATTCGAAATAAATAAAATAAAATAAATAAATAAAGCCTCTGGAGCCTGGGGAGGGTGAAAAAAGCATGTAAAAAATGTGGGGAGCACTTGTCATGCATGCATGCACACTGGGGAGGGGGCATGCATTGCATTATGGGTGTGGCACGCTGGCACACGACTCCCCTGGGTTTACCCCCCCCCCCCTTATGACACGCGAGCCTAAAAAGGTTCGCCATCACTGGTCTAGCCCAGGGGTCTGCAAAGTCGTCTCTTTTAAGACTGGTGGATTTCAACTCCCAGAATTCCCCAGCCAGCTATGCTGGCTGGGGAACTCTGGGAGTTGAAGTCCACCAGTCTTAAAAGAGCCGACTTTGCAGACCCCTGGCTCTAGTCTATTGAAGAGAAGAACTAGGGGTGACATCATAGCAGTCTTCCAATATTTGAGGGACTGCTGCGAAGAAGAGGGTGTCAACCTATTTCCCAAAGTATCTGAAGGCAGGACGAGAAACGATGGGTGGAAACTAATCAAGGAGAGAAGCAACCTGGAATGAAGGAGGAATTTCCCTGACAGAACGATTGATCAGTGGAACATCCTGCCTCTAGAAGTTGTGAATGCTCCAACACTGGAAGTTTTTAAAGAAGAGATTGGACAATTGTCTGAAATGGTTTAGGGTTTCCGGCTTGAGCAGGAGGGGGTTGGACTAGAAGACCTCCGAGGTTCCTTCCAGCTCTACCCTTCTGTGTTTTGCGTCTTTCGAACTTTTGTGAAATGAAGCAGTGGGTGATTCATCGCTGGAGGCTTTCAAGAGGAGAGCGGACATTTGTTTGTCTGGAATGGTAGAGAACCTCCTGCTTGAGCAGGGGGTTGGACTAGATGACCTACAAGGCCCCCTTCCCACTCTGTTATTCTGTTATGATCGTGTTGTTGATGTCATCGCTGGACCGCCTAGTTAAATTTCCTTTCAGGTCTTCCACGCACGATGCATAGATTCCCTGGGTTTAAAGGCATGGCTCAAAACTGAATATGCTGCTTTTTAAAAAAATTTTTTGCAGAAATGACATCTCACATTGTGGTTCCTTTTTATATGGAAAAAAAATAGCCTTTTTGTTTTCTTCAGCAGTCCTGGAACATATATTCCTCTTATGATGGAGGAAAAAAAGCCCAATTAGGGTGAGTGGTTGTGTTGTATTGTAAGCTAATTCTAATTTTAAATCTATAACTTTAATTTTAATTCTATTTTCTATTTTTTAATTCTATTTTCTATTTTTTAATTCTATTTTCTATTCTATATTATTCTATTTTCTATATTATTCTATTCTATTCTATACTCTATTCTATTCTTTATTATTCTATTTTATATATTATTCTATTTTCTATATTTATTCTATTCTATACTCTATTCTATTCTTTATTATTCTATTTTATATATTATTCTATTTTCTATATTATTCTATTCTATACTCTATTCTATTCTTTATTATTCTATTTTATATATTATTCTATTTTATAGTTTATTCTATAGTCTATTCTATTTTCTATTCTATATTTTTCTATTTTATATATTATTCTATTTTATATATTATTCTATTTTATAGTTTATTCTATTCTATAGTCTATTCTATTTTCTATTCTATATTATTCTATTTTATATATTATTCTATTTTATATATTATTCTATTTTTATATATTATTCTATTTTCTAATTTATTCTATTCTATTCTATTCTATATTATTTTCTAACTTATTCTATTCTATTTTCTCTTCTCCTCTTTTATTGTTCTGCTTTTGTTGCAAATTATCTCAACTAAACTGAAAGTACAATACAATAATACAATACAATAACAGAGTTGGAAGGGACCTTGGAGGTCTTCTAGTCCAACCCCCTGCGTGGGCAGGAACCTTATACCATTTCAGACAAATGGCTATCTAACATCTTCTTAAAGACTTCCAGGGTTGGGGCATTCACAACTTCTGGAGGCAAGCTGTTCCAGAGGTTAATTGTTCTAACTGTCAGAACAGGGTGTTTAGAAGTTTCTCCAGGCAGTTACCTCATGTTACACAAGATAGAAAGAGATTTGCAAAAAAATATATACAATACAATAGCAGAGTTGGAAGGGGCTTTGGAGGTCTTCTAGTCCAACCCCCTGCCTAGGCAGGAAACCCTAGACCAGGGGTCTGCAAAGTTGGCTCTTTTAAGAGTGGTGGACTTCAACTCCCAGAATTCCCCAGCCAGCTATGCTGGCTGGGGAATTCTGGGAGTTGAAGTCCACCACTCTTAAAAGAGCCAACTTTGCAGACCCCTGCCCTAGACCATTTCAGACAAATGGCTACCCAACCTCTTCTTAAAGACTTGCAGTGTTGGGGCATTCACAACTTATGGAGGCAACTTCTGTTCCACTGATATAAACCGTTCCATTCCCCACCATCCAGTCAGAGCTGAAGAAGCTTCCTGGCTGAGAAGCGAAATGTCTTCCAAGGGAAAAAAAAACCCAAGAAAGTCCAGTTGCCTCCTGTTAAAAAAAAGCACCTCTTGGAGATTTAAAATGGCTCGGGGCCTAGCTATATACGAGACCGCCTCCTGCCCCATACATCCCTTCGTCCGCTCCGCTCCCACAGAGAGGGTCTTCTCCGGGTACCGTCGGCCGGGCAATGCCGGTTGGCGACACCCAGGGGAAGGGGCTTCTCTGTGGCGGGCCCGGCCCTCTGGAACGACCTACCCCCCGACCTTCGCACTACCTCGGACCTCCGCCTCTTCCGCCAACGTCTTAAGACGTATCTATTCCAACAAGCCGGCCTAGCATAGCCCCCCGTTTCTGATTTTTATCTATAAATTGTTAATTTGCAGGGTTTTAAATGGGTTTTTTAGCACGGGATTTATAATTTAATAGTTTTTTAATAATGTATACTGTTCTTTTGTTATGGTTTTAATAATGCCTGTGCGCCGCCCTGGGTCCTAACAAGGAGAAGGGCGGGGTATAAATTCGAAAAAATAAAAAATTTGGAAGTTTGAATCGGGCAAAAACATGGGTTTGATTTTTTTTTTAACAATTGATATAGTTATAGTTTTATAGTTATATAGTTAATTGATATATAAAAATTGCAATATAAGGAGATTTCGAGATTCAAGAGCGTTAGGGTGCATGGAAGAATTGGGAAGGCGAGGCGCCGTTAAACATTGGCAAGACTTTTAAAGATATTATTTCCCTCCTGGGTTTGTGGGAGGTGTTTCCCCCCGCCCTTCTTCTTCTAGATTTTTCCACGGTGGTGGAAATGGTTTTGCTGCTTCCGAACGCATCCACGTTCTCTTCCCCGAGCCGATCAAGGGCAAACTATTAATATTAATAAGAATATTAATAAGAAAAAGGAGGAAGGCTTCTTTGCGTTTTCATCCCTTCCGTCGGGTGATCGACTTGCTCAAGCAAAGGAAAGAATTTTGGGTGGGGGAGGGATCCTGAAGGTCATCTAGTCTGACCCTCCTTGTCAGAAAATTTCTGTCAGGAAATTTCTCCGCAGTTCTAGTGGGAGCTTCATCCCGGGAGGCTTTCAAGAAGAGATCTGTCAGAAATGTTGTAGGGTCTGCTGCTTGGATGGGAGGGTGGGAGGTTGGACTAGATGACCTACAAGTGCCTTCTGCTGCTGTGGCCTAGAGGTGGAGTTCTTGCCTCCCCATCAATACAATACAATACAATATCAGAGTTGGAAGGGACCTTGTAGGTCTTCTAGTCCAACCCCCTGCGTGGGCAGGAACCTTATACCACTTCAGACAAATGGCTATCTAACATCTTTTTAAAGACTTCCAGGGTTGGGGCATTCACCACTTCTGGAGGCAAGCTGTTCCAGAGGTTAATTGTTCTAACTGTCAGGAAATTTCTCCTTAGTTCTAAGTTGCTTCTCTCCTTGATTAGTTTCCACCCATTGCTTCTTTTCCTGCCCCCAGGTGCCTTGGAGAATAGTTTGACTCCCTCTTCTTTGCGGCACCCTCTGAGATATCGGAACACTGCTATCATGTCTCCCCTGGTCCTTCTCTTCATCAAACTAGACATACCCAGCTCCTGCAGCCGTTCTTCATATGTCTTAGTCTCCAGTCCTCTAATCATCTTGGTTGCTCTTCTCTGCACTCTTTCCAGAGTCTCCACGTCTTTTCTACATCGTGGCGACCAAAACTGTATGCAGTATATTCCAGGTGTGGCCTTACCAAGGCACTATACAGTGGCATTAACACTTCACGTGATCTAGATTCTATCCCTCTGTTTATGCAGCCTAGAACTGTGTTGGCTTTTTTGGCAGCTGCTGCACACTGCTGGCTCATATTTAAATGGTCAGGAAGTTGTGAGTTCAGGAAGTTGTGAGTGCAATCCTAGGTAGAGGCAGATGTAGGGTCTCCTGCTTGGGCAGGGGGTTGGACTAGATGACCTGCAAGGTCCCTTCCAACTCTTGTTCATCTGTATCTGGTCCTTCTCTCCTCTTCTCCAGCTCCTCCTGGCGCTTGCTTCCTTCTTCTTCTTCTTCCTTGCTAAGGAAAAAAAATCACTTAACTTTGGAGTTCAAGAAGTTCCCCCTGCCCTTGTTATGAGCATTTCATCTGTGACTGATTTTTAATCAGCTCGAGATTGGGTCTCAGGGAGGTCGGCTTCGCCCGTACGTTCCGCCTCTCTTTCGCGGCTGGAAGGAGAAACGGCTGCGGCAAACGTCCTTCTGTTAGAATTCGTCTCGCGGTTTCGACTGTTTCTCCTCCCAAGCAACTTTGTAAGATGGGTGGACTTCTCCAGAATTCTCCAGCCTTCAAGTCCCAGAATCTCCCAGTTAGGACCTGTGGATGTCATCTATTTTATTTATTTATTTATTACATTTGTATACCGCCCTATCTCCCTGACGGGACTCAGGGTGGTGCACAGGAAATGATCAAAGCAACAACGAGTACAGTAAAAATATTAAAAATAGATTAAATTTGAAAACCCGTGCTAAAATTGTAATTAAGAACCCTTACTAAAATCACATTTAAAACTATGCCAGACCGGCCGCATGAAATAAGTGTTTTTTTTATTTATTTTTTATTGAAAAAGTTTTATTCAAACAAATTTTCCCCCTTTTTATCCCCCCAACATATAATAAAAACCACATACAAATACTCCCGGCGGAAGAGGCGCAGATCCGTGATAGTACGAAAGTCGGAGAGCCGGTCATTCCAGAGGGCGGGAGCTGCCACAGAGAAGGCTCTCCCCCTGGGAGTCGCCAACCGGCATTGTCCGGCAGACGGCACCCTGAGGAGGCCCTCCCTGTGGTAGCAGACAGGTCGAAGGGAAGTATGTGGTAGGAGGAGGTCCCGCAAGTAACCAGGTCCCATGCCATGGAGCGCTTTAAAGATGGTCACTAACACCTTGAAGCGCACCCTGAAGGCCACAGGTAGCCAGTGCAGCTCGCACAGGAGAGGTGTTGTATGGGAATATCTCGAGACTCCCGAAATCCCCTGTGCGGCCGCATTCTGAACTAGCTGGAGCCTCCGAGTGCACCTCAAGGGAAGCCCCATGTAGAGAGCATTGCAATAGTCCAGGCGGGAGATGACGAGGGCTTGACTGACTGTGCGTAGGGCGCCACGATCTAGAAAGGGGCGCAACTGGCATATCAGGTAAACCTGATGAAAGGCCCCCCTGGCCACGGCTGTCAAATGGTCACCCAAAGACAGCCGAGAATCCAGGAGGACGCCCAAGTTGCGAGCCCTCTCCGCGGGAGCTAATGACTCGCCTCCGATAGCCAGAGATGGAACCAACTGGCTATATCATGGCGCCGGAAGCCACAGCCACTCGGTCTTGGACGGGTTGAGTCGAAGCCTGTTCCTCCCCATCTAGACTCGCACGGCCTCCAGATACCGGGACATCACTTCAACGGCATCGTTGTGGTCAGGGGTAGAGATGTATAGCTGGGTGTCATCAGCGTACTGATGGAACTCTACCCCAAAACCACGGATGATCTCACCCAGCAGCTTCATATAGATGTTGAACAGGAGGGGTGAGAGGCCCGACCCCTGAGGCACCCCACACATGAGGGGCCTTGACGTCGACCTCTGCCCTCCTGCCAACACAAATTGCGACCGGCCGGAGAGGTAGGAGGAGAACCACCGCAGAATGGTGCCTCCCAACCCCAACCCCTCCAGCTGGTGCAATAAGATACCATGGTCGATGGTATCGAAAGCCGCTGAGAGATCTAATAGGACCAGGAAAGAGGAACAACCTCTATCCCGAGCCCTCCAGAGATCATCTACCAACGCAACCAATGCCATCTCCGTGCTGTTCCCAGGCCAGAAGCCGGACTGGTGCGGGTCTAGATAGACAGTTTCCTCCAGGTGCTGGGGGAACTGTCGTGTCACCACACTCTCGACAACCTTCGTGAGAAAGCGAAGGTTGGAGACCGGACGATAGTTGGCTAACACAGCTGGGTCTAGGGAGGGCTTCTTGAGGAGGGGTCTCACCACCGCCTCTTTCAAGATGGTTGGTAAGAACCCCTCACTCAACGAAGCGTTAACAATTCCCTGGAGCCAGCGTCGTGTAGGCCAGTACTAGCCAGGAGGGACACGGGTCCAATAAACATGTGGTGGCATTCAGCTGCCCCAGCATCCTGTCCATGTCATCAGGAGACACAGGATCGAACTCTTCCCAAACAACAGTCTCAGGACCTGCCTCCGTCAGCCCGCCCGGACTAACGCAGTCGGAGGCCAACTCGTCCCGGATCTGAACGATTTTATCCTGCAGATAACATCCGAATTCCTCCGCACGACCCTGCAAAGGAGCTTCCCGCAGCATCTGGTGAAGGAGGGAGCGGGTCACTCTAAACAGGGCGGCAGGGCAGTTATCTGCGGATGCAATAAGAGAGGAGAGATAATCTCATTTCGCCACTCTTATCGCCACAAGGTAGGTCTGCAAATGGGACCTTACCCGTGTCCGGTCAGATTAGGAGCGAGTGGACCTCCAAATAATAATAATAAAAATAATAAAAATAATAAAAATAATAAAAATAATAAAAATAATAATAATAATAATAATAATAATAATAATAATAATAATAATAATAATAATAATAATAATAATAATAATAATAATAATAATAATAATAATAATAATAATAATAATAATAATAATAATAATAATAATAATAATAATTTTAATTTATAGCCAGCTCTCTCTCCCCGAAGGGACTCGAGGCGGGGCACAGGGAATTTAAAATACATATTTTTATGTATTTATTTGTGGTTTGTATTAGTATTTTTAATTCCCTGTGCCCCGCCTCGAGTCCCTTCGGGGAGAGAGAGCGGGTTATAAATTAAACATTATTATTATTATTATTATTATTATTATTTTTATTATTTTTATTATTATTATTGTTGTTGTTGTTGTTGTTATTATTATTATTATTATTTTATTATCTATTGATATCTCTATATAACTATATCTATCCATGCATCCATGCATCCATGCATCCATGCTATCCATCTATTGATATTTATCTATTGATATATCTATCTATCATCTATCTATCCATCCTTCCTTCCATCCATCCATCCATTGATATCTATTATTGATCTCTGTCTTGGTATCTATCTATCTATCTATCTATCTATCTATCTATCTATCTATCTATCTATCTATCTATCTATCTATCTATCTATCTATCTATCTATTGATATCCATCCATCCATCCATCTATCTCTATTGATATCCATCCATCCATCCATTTCTATTGATATCCATCCATCCATCCATCCATCCATCCATCCATTTCATCCATCCATCCATCCATCCATCCATCCATCCATCCGCCTAACCATCAATTATCTGCCTGTCTTTCTATTTGACTCTACTTTGGACCTCATGCAAGCTATGCAAAATAATAATTACCTGCCTATCTCTTATCTGCCTGCCTGCCTATCCATCAATCCATCCACCCATCCTTCTTTCCGAGGCCCCACAGAGCTTCATATTTTAAATCAAAAATTCCCTGCATTTTAAAAAGAGGAAAAAGCCTGGAAGTCTCCAGAGAGATGCTTTTAAAAAAAATCCCAAGGGGGGGGGTATGATTATTTGCCGGAAGCTTTGTTGAGAAGTGGGCCTATCTGTCAGGAAGAAGGCAAAGATTTATGAGCCAAGAGGACTAGCAGCTTGTCTCTCGAGCATTGCAAAGCGCATTTGTCCTTCTTAAGTCAAATCCAGCCGGGTGCCAAGCCTCAATCTTGCATTGGCTTTAGTCCGGCTCATCCTGCAAAGCCACGACCTCCGTGCTTTAGAAGGAACCATGACCTTCCTTCTGTTACCTGGGCCCACCTTGTGGATTTTGTGAATCCAGGTGTGCAGCCCTCCCCACCCACCCAGGCAGTGATATACACTGTAAAGCCCTGTAAAATGACATGTGTCTAAGTACTATAGCTAACCATAATTGATCATCTCTCTCTCTCTCTCTCTCTCTCTCTCTCTCTCTCTCTCTCTTCTGTCTATCTACAATATATATCGTTGGCTATCTGTCTGTCTGTCTATATTCTCTGTCTATCTTATCTATCTATCTATCCATCCATCCATCCATCCATCCATCCTGCCTACCATCCGTCCGTCCGTCTGTCTGTCTGTCCGTCTGTCTGTCTGTCCGTCCGTCCGTCCGTCTAGCCAGCCAGCCTTCCTTCCTTCCTTCCTTCCTTCCTTCCTTCCTTCCTTCCTTCCTTCCTTCCTTCCTTCCTTCCTTCCTTCCTTCCATCCACCCACTCACCCATCTATCTATCCATCCCTCCATTCATCCATCCATCCATCCATCCTGCCTTCCTTCCTTCCTTCCTTCCATCCATCCATCCATCCATCCACCCACCCACCCACCCACCCACCCACCCACCCACCCATCTATCTATCTATCCATCCATCCATTCATCCATCCTGCCTTCCTTCCTTCCCTCCTTCCTTCCATCCATCCACCCCACCCACCCACCCACCCACCTACCCTTCCTTCCTTCCTTCCTTCCTTCCTTCCTTCCTTCCTTCCTTCCTTCCTTCCATCCACTCTCCCACCCACCACCCACCCATCTATCCATCCATCCATCCATCCATTCATCCATCCTGCCTTCCTTCCATCCTTCCACCCACCCATCCACCCACCCATCCATCCTGTATGTATCTACCCATCTCCCTCCCTCCCTCCACCCATCCATCCATGTATGTATCTCCCCATCTCCCCATTTCTCTCTCTCCATCTCTCTCTCTCTCTCTCTCTCTCTCTCTCTCTCTCTCTCTCTCTCTCTCTCTCTCTCTCTCTCTCTCTCTCTCTATCTATCTATCTATCTATCTACCTATCTATCATTCATCACCTGGAAATCACTTTAACTTGCCCCAGGTGACCTGCTAGGAAGCCGGATTTACTTAACAACCACATTCGATTGACTTAACAACCAAAACAATACCTTTGGTCCTGATTCATTTATCAACTGCCTTCCTTAGCAACCGAAATTCGGGTCCGGATTGCAGCCATAAGTCGAGGACTTCCTGTAGGGGAGTGGCCTAGTGGGTTCCAAACCCTGCATTTGTGTCTCTTTGTGTGTGTGTGTGTGTGTGTGTGTTTGTGTTGTTGGACTTGGTTCTCTTCTCCTCTAAATCTCAACAACTCGATCTCCCGAAAAATCACTGTAACTTGCCCCAGGCGATGGCAGGCATGACAGTTTGCGAGCTCGGTGTGAAATAATTGCTTGTTTTTGCTGCGGTTCTCCACGGCTCTTTCTCATGGAGGTGGGGAGGAAGAGGGCAAGGGAGCACCCAAGGTGCTTCTGGGCAGAAATAATTGGCTCAAATGGCCCTGCCCAAACCCTGCAGGGCAACCAGGATGGCATCGCTTATTTACCTACCTACCGACCTACCTACCTACCTACCTAAGGTATCTCTCTTTCTATGTCTCATTTATCTATATCATCTCTCCATCCATCATCTATCCATCCATCCATCCATCCATCCAACCATCCAACCATCCATCCATCTATTTATCTATCATCTCTTTCTCTCTCTCTCATTTATCTATATCATCTATCCATCATCTATCTATCTATCTATCTATCTATCTATCTATCTATCTATCTATCTATCTATCTATCTATCTATCTATCTATCTATCTATCTTATGTCTCTTTCTATCTCTCTCATTTATCTATATCATCTACCCATCCATTGTCCGTCCGTCCGTCAGTCCGTCTGTCTGTCTGTCTATCTATCTATCATCTCTTTCTCTCTCTCTCTCTCTCTCTCACACACACACACACATTTATCTTTAGCATCTTTCTCTCTCCCTCTCTCCCTACGGTATCTCTCTCTCTCATGTATCTATATCATCTATCCATCCATCATCTATCTAACTTCCTTCCTTCCTACCTTCCTACCTTCCATTCTTCCATCCTTCCATCTTTCCATCCATTCAACTATATATCTATATGTATGTACGTATGTAGGCATGCATCTATCTATCTATCTATCTATCTATCTATCTATCTATCTATCTATCTATCTATCTATCTATCTATCTATCTATCTATCTATCGTATCTCTCTTTCCATCTCTCACATTTATCTATATCATCTATCTATCCGTCTGTCCGTCTGTCCATCTGTCTATCAGAATAGAGCTAGATCTTGGAGATCTTCTAGTTCAGCCCCCTGCTCAAGCAGGAAGCAGGAGACCCTGTCGTAGTCTCAGGGCAAATGGATGTCCAGTCTTTTCCAGTGATGGGGCACCTAGCGTATGGGGGCAGGTAGTTCCACTGGTTAATTGTCCTCACTCTTAGGAAGTTTCTCCTTAGTTCCAAGAATCCCGTGGTTCAATGAGAGCCCGCCTTACATCTTCCTGTGGTTCCCTGGGACTCCGCTTGGCATTTCTCCCAGCAGCCGGGCAGGAGGAGAGGTAGTCCTGGACTTACAACTGTTCATTTAGTGACAATTACACTTGCACTGAGGAAATCGATTTATGACCGTTTTTCACCCTTATGACCGTTGCAGCATCCCGATGGTCACTTGATCAAAATTCAGACACTTGGCCACTGCTTCCTTTTTATGACGGTCGCAGCGTCCCCAGGTCACGTGATTCCCCTTTTGCGACAAGAGGGGGAAGCCAGATTCGCTTAGCAACCGTGTTCCTCACTTAACAACGGTGGCAAGAAAGTTCCTAAAACGGGACAAAGCCCACTGGATCACTGTCTCGCTTAGCAACGGAAATATTGGGGCTCATTTTTCTGGTCGTAAATCGAGGACTCCCTGCATTCATTGTAAAAAAGGACAATGACAATAAATATGATGATGATGATGATGATGATGATTACTACTACTACTACTACTACTACTACTACTACTACTACTACTACTATTATTATTATTATTATTATTATTATTATTATTATTATTATTATTATTATTATTATTATTATTATTATTATTCTGTGGCTGAAGGAGAGTCCTGTTTATATCTTCCCACCTTCCCAGGGACGCCATAAATTCAGATTCCACCAGTTGGATTTCCTTCTGCTTTGAATCCAAGTATTTTCCAAGGGTGATTTTTGCCAAGTTGGGACGGGAAGTGCGGTGCTGACTCAGGAGCTCCTGACCATATTGTCCATTGTGTTGGATTGGTGTGTGTGCGTGTGTGTTGTGTGGAAATCCTGGAAAACACTCCTTTTTTCAACCTCATGCTTATGAGTAGGAAGGCAGGAGAAACAAGCAGGATTAGCTTCTGTTCCTCGGTCCCAGGGCTGGGACAGGGAGGGGCTTGGAGAGGGAGAACGGGGGTCAGCCGAGGACTTTCGGGAAGGTTACATCCCCACCCCTCACTCCACACACACCCCACCACAAAGGGGATTACTGGACTTTTTTAGACAGGATTTGGCTGCTGAGGCCTCCCAGGAGTTGCCAAAGGGGGAGGAGGCGGAGGCTGCGAAGGAAATCCAGAACAATTTGGAATTTCCGAGAATTCCTTCGGAAAGGTTTGCCTTCATATTCGGGGCCGAGTGTCTCAGGAATCCACGTGAATTTTGTTTAGATGGGTGGGGTGGGGGGGGAATGGACCTGGAGCAGGGCTGGGTTCCTGCCAGTTCTAGCCTCTTCTAGAACTTCCACTCCCAGAATTCCCCAGCCGGCATGCTTTAAGATGTGTGGACTTCCACTCCCAGAATTCCCCAGTCAGCATGCGTAAGAGGGGTGGACGTCCACCACCAGAATTCCCCAGTCAGCAGGCTTTAAGAGGGGTGGACTTCCACTCCCAGAATTCCCCAGCCAGCAGGCTTTAAGAGGGGTGGACTTCAACTCCCAGAATTCCCCAGCTAGCAGGCTTTAAGAGGGGTGGACTTCCACTCCCAGAATTCCCCAGCCAGCAGGCTTTAAGATAGGTGGACTTCAACTCCCAGAATTCCCCAGCTAGCAGGCTTTAAGAGGGGTGGGCTTTCACTCCCAGAATTCCCCAGCCAGCAGGCTTTAAGAGGGGTGGACTTCAACTCCCAGAATTCCCCAGCCAGCAGGCTTTAAGAGGGGTGGACTTCAACTCCCAGAATTCCCCAGCCAGCATGCTTTAAGAGGGGTGGACTTCCTCTCCCAGAATTCCCCAGCCAGCAGGCTTTAAGATGGGTGGACTTCCACTCCCAGAATTCCCCAGCCAGCAGGCTTTAAGATGGGTGGACTTCCACTCCCAGAATTCCCCAGCCAGCATGCTTTAAGAGGGGTGGACTTCCTCTCCCAGAATTCCCCAGCCAGCAGGCTTTAAGATGGGTGGACATCCACTCCCAGAATTCCCCAGCCAGCAGGCTTTAAGAGGGGTGGACTTCCACTCCCAGAATTCCCCAGCCAGCAGGCTTTAAGAGGGGTGGACTTCAACTCCCAGAATTCCCCAGCCAGCAGGCTTTAAGATGTGTGGACTTCCACTCCCAGAATTCCCCAGCCAGCATGCTTTAAGAGGGGTGGACTTCAACTCCCAGAATTCCCCAGCCAGCATGCTTTAAGAGGGGTGGACTTCCTCTCCCAGAATTCCCCAGCCAGCAGGCTTTAAGAGGGGTGGGCTTCCACTCCCAGAATTCCCCAGCCAGCAGGCTTTAAGATGGGTGGACTTCCACTCCCAGAATTCCCCAGCCAACAGGCTTTAAGAGGGGTGGACTTCCTCTCCCAGAATTCCCCAGCTAGCAGGCTTTAAGAGGGGCGGGCTTTCACTCCCAGAATTCCCCAGCCAGCAGGCTTTAAGATGGGTGAACTTCAACTCCCAGAATTCTCCAGCCAGCAGGCTTTAAGATGGGTGGACTTCAACTCCCAGAATTCCCAGCCAGCAGGATTTAAGAGGGGTGGACTTCCACTCCCAGAATTCCCAGCCAGCAGGCTTTAAGAGGGGTGGACTTCCACTCCCAGAATTCCCCAGCCAGCAGGCTTTAAGAGGGGTGGACTTCCACTCCCAGAATTCCCAGCCAGCAGGATTTAAGAGGGGTGGACTTCCACTCCCAGAATTCCCAGCCAGCAGGCTTTAAGAGGGGTGGACTTCCACTCCCAGAATTCCCCAGCCAGCAGGCTTTAAGAGGGGTGGACTTCAACTCCCAGAATTCCCCAGCCAGCAGGCTTTAAGAGGGGTGGACTTCCACTCTCAGAATTCCCTGGTCAGCATCCTTTAAGATGGGTGGATTTCAACTCCCAGAATCCCTCAGCCGGCATGCTTTAAGTGGGCCGGGAAAGTTAAGCCTGCCTTGTGTGAAGGCCTGAATCAGCAGATAAGCCAATGTTTTCTGTAGCTGCCAGTTGAACCTGTTTCCCATCATGTAATTAATGTCACGGGGCGGAATTACATGCAGGTTACGTGGGACCTTGCAAGCCGGGAGTTGGATGGGGAGACGGGCAAAGCTCCTGGATCACGTCCTGGGCCATTTCTGGGGATGGGGGTTGCTTGAAGGGCCCCCTCCTCCTCCTCCTCTGTGAAATGGCACCCTGAACATCTCAACCAACTCGGAGCTGGCCGATGGCCAGCGAAATGTTATTTTAAGGCAGGAGAAGCGTCCCGTCTACGATGCAAGAGGATTTACAACTGGAAATGGACTTTTTTTGTGTTGGAACGGATCGCTCTTTCGCTTGAGCCCAGAGGCCGTGGGTGTAACGGATCAGATCCCTGGCTTTTAAGGTCCCTCATCCCACCACGGGAGGTGTAGATTTCGGGGAAGAGCGAGAACGGTTCCTTCCCCCTTCGGTGATTCCTTCTATGGTGAATGAAGGTTGGTTTATTTGTCGGGGAGGGAATGCGAGGTGTTGCTGGAGGTCGTTGTGTGTGCGGAATCTCCGGTCGGTCGATGGGATCGGGCTTCTTTAAATGGCCAAGGGATTCCCCCTAGATCAAGGGATCCGACCTCTGTATATGCTCATGTTAGGATAATTATCCTGATGTTGGGTTGACAATATATATATAAGCCAGGATTATCAAAAGGCATATGTATCTTTAAAAGACTATGTGGAATCTGATTGTCTGTGGTTCCCAGCTCAATCATAAAAGACTGCTGGAAACACAGTTCATCCCTTTTGCTTTCCTTTGCTTCCTGATTCCGGGGAATTCTGGGAGTTGAAGTCCACCAGTCTTAAAGAGAGCCAACTTTGCAGGCCCCTGCCTTAGATCAACGGATCAGGCCTCCTTATATGGCCATTGGATCTCCCTAGGTCCAAGAATCAGGCCTCCTTACATGGTTATTCAATCCCCCTAGATCAAGGGATCGTGCCTTCTTATAAGGCCAGTGGATCTCCCTATGTCGTGGGGCAGCAACCTGTGGCTCCAGAGCCGCATGTGGCTCTTTCATCCCTCTGCTGTGGCTCCCTGTCGCCAGGCGGCGCCACAATTTTAAGAGGAGCTTCCGGTTGGGGGGTGGTGGAAAGCACGGTATGCTAGGAGGAGACTCTATGGCAAGGGGCGAGTTTTTCAGTCAGCTCCACAGTTGATAGGCCTTTCAGTTAGGACAGGTAGAGGTAAAAGGATGCCACGCTAGGAAGAGACTCTATGGTAGGCTCCAGAATTGAATGGGGGTTAGGGCCTTGGTGGCTCCCGATGTTTTCTTTTTTGTGGGAAACGGGTCCAAATGGCTCTTCTGAGTGTTTAAATTTGCCGACCCCTGCCTTAGATGAAGGGATCAGGCTCCCTTATTGGATCAAGGAGATCGCTTAAAACCTGAATTTCCTGGGCTAAGGGAGGTGGCTGTTCAGTGCGATGTTCAATTTTACGATGTTCTTGGCACAATTGTGAAGTGAATCATTGCAGGCGTTAAGTGAATCATGTGGTCCTTAAGCAAATCCGGTTTCTCCTGTTGACTTTCCTACCGGGAGCCGGACCTGGTAGGAATTGCGGAGACCTGGACCACGAGGGAGGACATCCCCTCGTTGAAATGTGCCCACCAGGCTACCGCGCATTTCATCAGCCGCGGGCCCTAGGCAGGGGTGGTGGGGTAGCGGTCATTATTAAGGAAGGCCTTGAGCCGAGAGAGACCATTGTGCCTCAGACTTCCGGCTGTGAGTCCCTCTGCGTGAAGTGGGGCCTAGGGAGGCAGTTGGGCTTGCTGGTTGTATACCTGGCTCCCCGCTATGTAGCAGCAGCCCTGCCCGAGCTCCTGGAGGTGATCGCTACGGTGGCAGTGGAGACCCCCAGACTTATAGTCATGGGGGACTTTAACCTGCCATCGTTGGGCGAATCATCCGTGGTAGCTCGGGAGTTCATGGCTTCCATGACGGCCATGGACCTGACCCAAGTAATTCAGGGCCCCACCCACGAGGGTGGACATACGCCGGACCTCATCTTCGTCTCGGGCCAATGGAAAAGTGATCTGGGTACAGGGGATATAGTCATCACACCCTTGTCATGGTCAGACCACTCACTTCTCCGGCTCGACTTTCCGACCGCTGCTCCCCTCCGCGGGGAGGCGGAACCAGAGTCACCAATCTGGTACCGCCCCAGGCGCTTGATGGACCCGGATGGGTTCCAGACAGCGCTTGGGCCATTTCCTGTATCCCTGACCCGCGCCCCGATGGAGGACCTCACGGCCGCATGGAATAGTGCGGCCGTGGGAGCCTTAGATCGGGTCGCGCCCTTGCGGCCTCTCTCGCGGCGGCGAACCACCCTGGCTCCTTGGTTCACTGAGGAGCTGCGGGTGATGAAACGCCGCAAGAGATGCCTAGAGAGAAGATGGAGGGCTAGCCGCTCTGAATCTGACCGGACACAGGTAAGAGCCCATTTACGGACTTACATTGTGGCGCTGAGGGTGGCCAAACGTCATCATTGTGCCACTCTCATAGCATCCGCAGAAAACCGCCCTGCCGCCCTGTTTAGGGTGACCCGCTCCCTCCTTCAACAGAGGGAACGGGAAGCCCCGCTACAGGGTAGAGCAGAGGAATTTGTGATTTTTCTGCAGGAGAAAACCGCCCAGATACAGAGTGAGCTAACCCCCATTCATGGCCCAGTGGGATGCCACGAGAGAGATCTTGTTTGGGAGGAGTTTGACTCCGTTACTTCCGAGGATATGGACAGGCTACGTGGGCGACTGCGAGCCACCACATGTTTATTGGACCCGTGCCCCTCCTGGCTTGTACTGGCATCCTGGGAGGTGACACGAGGCTGGCTCCAAGAGGTTGTCAACGCATCCTTGAGTGAGGGTTCCTTGCCTGCCTCCCTAAAAGAGGCCATGGTGAGGCCCCTCCTCAAGAAGCCCTCTTTGGACCCAGCTCTTTTGAACAACTACCGTCCAGTCTCCAACCTTCCCTTCTTGGCGAAGGTTGTTGAGAGTGTGGTGGCACAACAGTTTCCCCGTCACCTGGAGGAAGTTGACTATCTAGATCCGCGCCAGTCCGGCTTTCGGCCCGGGCATAGCACCGAGACGGCATTGGTCGCGTTGGTAGATGATCTCTGGAGGGCCAGAGATGGGGGATGTTCCTCCATCCTGGTCCTATTAGACCTCTCGGCGGCTTTCGATACCATCGACCATGGTATCCTATTGCATCGGCTGGGGGGGTTGGGGGTGGGAGGCACCGTTTTACGGTGGTTCTCCTCCTACCTCTCTGGCCGATCGCAATTTGTGCGGGCAGGAGAGCAGAGGTCGACCCCGAGACCCCTCACATGCGGGGTGCCTCAGGGGTCGGTCCTCTCGCCTCTCCTGTTTAACGCATACATGAAGCCGCTGGGCGAGATCATCCGTGGTTTTGGGGTAGAGTACCACCTGTACGCTGATGACACCCAGCTGTACATATCTACCCCAAACCACCCCAACGATGCCGTAGCGGTGATGTGCCAGTGCCTGGAAGCCGTGCGGATCTGGATGGGAAGTAACGGACTTAGGCTCAACCCGACCAAGACCGAGTGGCTGTGGTTTCCGGCTGCCCGATTCAACCAGCTCTCTCCAACGCTGGCCATAGGGGGCGAACATCCGTGGCCAGGAGGGCGTTTTACCAGGTTCGCCTGGTACGCCAGTTGCGCCCCCTATTGGATCGGGACGCCCTTCGCACAGTCACTCATGCTCTCGTGACATCCCGACTGGATTATTGCAACTCTCTCTACATGGGGCTCCCCTTGAGGTGTACCCGGAGGCTTCAGTTGGTCCAGAATGCAGCCGCGCGAGCAATTATGGGCACCTCTAGGTTTGCCCATGTAACACCGCTGTTGCGCGAGCTGCACTGGCTACCTGTCGTCTTCCGGGTGCGCTTCAAGGTGTTAATTACCATCTTCAAAGCGCTCCATGGCTCGGGACCTAGCTACCTGCGGGATCGGATCCTGCCCCATACATCCTCACGGCCGATTCGCTCCCACAGAGAGGGACTTCTCCGGGTGCCGTCCACTAGACTTTGTCAGCGGGCGACGCCCAGGGGAAGGGCCTTCTCTGTGGCGGGCCCAGCCCTCTGGAATGACCTTCCCCCCGATATCAGGACAACCACGGACCTCCGCTCCTTCCGCTTAAAATTAAAGACGCACTTTTTTCGTCTGGCCGGCCTTGGGTAGTCTCTTTTTAGGTTAGGGTTTTTTAGGGGTAATTTTTAGTTTAGTTTATGGGTTTTAGCGCAGGATCTATTTAATCTATTTTTAACTCTGTATTTTGTATTTGTTTGTGGTTTATTTGTATTTTTAATTGCCTGTGCCCCGCCTCGAGTCCCCTTGGGGAGAGAGAGCGGGATATAAATTAAAATTATTATTATTATTATTATTATTATTATTATCGGAAGCCGGCTGGGAAGGTGGCCAGTGGTGATCACCGGATCCCAGGAGAGTGCAATTGTCGTCAATACATGCAGATGGACAAGTGCTCCAATGTTGATCTTGCGACTGTGGGGGAATGCTGTGATGGTTGTAACTGTGAGGACTGGTCATAAGTCCCTTTTTCCAGTGCCGTTGTAACTTCAGATGGTCACCTAATGAATGGATGTAAGTCGAGGGCTGCCTGTTCTTAAGCAGAGCTCCATGAGGTCACCTAGAACAGGGGTCTCCAACCTTTGCAACTTTAAGTCTGAAGGACTTCAGCTCCCAGAATTCTCCAGCCAGCAAAGCTGGCTGGAGAATTCTGGGAGCTGAAGTCCTTCAGACTTAAAGTTGCAAAGGTTGGAGACCCCTGACCTAGAACCCTCTCAGAGCCACTACTGATGAGGCAGGTTTCACCTAGGCGAAGTCCTCGACTTAACGACCACAGCCAAGCCCCAAATTTCCATTGATATGCAAGGCAGTTTGAGTTTTCCCCAATTTTACGACCGTTCTTGCCACAGTTGCTTTGGGAATCCCTGCTGTTGTTAAGTGAATCAGGCAGTCATTCGGCAAATCTGACTTTCCCCTTTGACTTTTGAGTGTTGAAGTCTATTCATGTTGGCTGGAGAATTCTGGGACTTGAGGTCCATCCATGTGTCCTGGGGAATTCTGGGACTTGAAGTCCATCCATGCGTCCTGAGGAATTCTGGGAGTTGAAGTCCATCCCTGCAGCCTGAGGCATTCTGGGACTTGAAGTCCTTCCATGCTCCCTGAGGCATTCTGAGAGTTGAAGTCCATCCATGCATCCTGAGGAATTCTGGGACTTGAAGTCCATCCATGCGTCCTGAGGCATTCTGAGAGTTGAAGTCCATCCATGCATCCTGAGGTATTCTGGGAGTTGAAGTCCATCCATGCATCCTGAGGAATTCTGGGAGTTGAAGTCCATCCCTGCAGCCTGAGGCATTCTGGGACTTGAAGTCCATCCATGTGCCCTGAGGCATTCTGAGAGTTGAAGTCCATCCATGCATCCTAAGGAATTCTAGGACTTAAAGTCCATCCATGTGTCCTGAGGAATTCTGGGACTTGAAGTCCATCCATGCGTCCTGAGGAATTCTGGGACTTGAAGTCCATCCATGCGCCCTGAGGCATTCTGAGAGTTGAAGTCCATCCCTGCAGCCTGAGGCATTCTGGGAGTTGAGGTCCATCCATGCGCCCTGAGGCATTCTGAGAGTTGAAGTCCATCCATGCATCCTGAGGTATTCTGGGAGTTGAAGTCCACCAATGCATCCTGAGGAATTCTGGGAGTTGAAGTCCATCCCTGCAGCCTGAGGCATTCTGGGACTTGAAGTCCATCCATGTGCCCTGAGGCATTCTGAGAGTTGAAGTCCATCCATGCATCCTAAGGAATTCTAGGACTTAAAGTCCATCCATGTGTCCTGAGGAATTCTGGGACTTGAAGTCCATCCATGCGTCCTGAGGAATTCTGGGACTTGAAGTCCATCCATGCGCCCTGAGGCATTCTGAGAGTTGAAGTCCATCCCTGCAGCCTGAGGCATTCTGGGAGTTGAGGTCCATCCATGCGCCCTGAGGCATTCTGAGAGTTGAAGTCCATCCATGCATCATGAGGTATTCTGGGAGTTGAAGTCCACCAATGCATCCTGAGGAATTCTGGGAGTTGAAGTCCATCCCTGCAGCCTGAGGCATTCTGGGACTTGAAGTCCATCCATGTGCCCTGAGGCATTCTGAGAGTTGAAGTCCATCCATGCATCCTAAGGAATTCTAGGACTTAAAGTCCATCCATGTGTCCTGAGGAATTCTGGGACTTGAAGTCCATCCATGCGTCCTGAGGAATTCTGGGACTTGAAGTCCATCCATGCGCCCTGAGGCATGCTGAGAGTTGAAGTCCATCCATGCATCCTGAGGTATTCTGGGAGTTGAAGTCCATCCATGTGCCCTGAGGCATTCTGAGAGTTGAAGTCCATTCATGCATCTTAAGGAATTATAGGACTTAAAGTCCATCCATGTGTCCTGAGGAATTCTGGGACTTGAAGTCCATCCATGCATCCTGAGGTATTCTGGGAGTTGAAGTCCATCCATGTGCCCTGAGGCATTCTGAGAGTTGAAGTCCATCCATGTATCCTAAGGAATTCTAGGACTTAAAGTCCATCCATGTGTCCTGAGGAATTCTGGGACTTGAAGTTCATCCATGCATCCTGAGGAATTCTGGGACTTGAAGTCCATCCATGCATCCTGAGGCATTCTGAGAGTTTAAAGTCCATCCATGCATCCTGAGGCATTCTGGGAGTTGAAGTCCATCCATGCAGCCTGAGGAATTCTGGGAGTTAAAATCCATCCGTGCATCCTGAGGAATTCTGGGACTTAAAGTCCATCCATGCCTCCTGAGGAATTCTGAGAGTTGAAGCCCCTCCATGCAACCTGAGGAATTCTGGGAGTTGAAGTCCATTCATGCAGCCAGAGGCATTCTGAGAGTTGAAGGCCCTCCATGCAGCCTGAGGAATTCTGGGACTTGAAGTCCATTCATGCAGCCAGAGGCATTCTGGGACTTGAAGTCCATCCCTGCAGCCTGAGGAATTCTGGGAGTTGACGTCCACACAGCTTAAAGTTTCTAAGGTTAAGAAACCCAACTGTATTCCTAAAAACACAACAACCCAGAATTCCTCGGGCCTCCAGATGGGCACAGCCATCCATCTGACCTAAGTCCCAGTTGGTAGGTTTGCCTCCCATTGTCTTCTTCTCTGTCCCCATCTGGAACAAACCCGAAGCCGGGAAGACAAGGACGAAATCTGACAGGCGCTGTTACCTGGCCAATCCTCGAAATGCTGGCTTCCCTCCCAAACCCAAGATTCCCACGTGGGCCTTGGAATCAATCTTGTCTCCATCTCTTCTCCCAGCCAGCATTTTCCTGGCAGGCGGCTGTCCGTTTTTTCTTGCAGAGCTGGAATTTCTTCCTCTGCTCCTCCTCTGGTGGCCCGTAAATTTACGGCTGGTTCACCCAGCTGCCTCTTCAAACAGGGCTCTGGCCTGGCCCTCCTCCCTCTCCCACGGATGGATCCAATCCCGGGAAATTCCTCCCTCGCCCTTCCGAGAGCCATTCCCAGAAAGTCAGGAAGGAGGAGGAGGCAAAAGAAGAAAACGAGGCTGTTTTGCATTTTGGAATATACGGGCAACCTTCCACTTCACCACCGTTTGCTTAGTGACGGTTCCAAGTTACGACGGCACTGGAAAAAGGGACTGCCGGCTGGGGTTTTTTTTCCACACTTAACAACGTTGCAAACATCCCCATGGTTGTGTCATCAAAATGCAGGTCTCCTGGAATGAAGAAGGAGAAGCTTCCTAACAGGGAGGGCAATTAACAGCTTCCCTCCAGAAACCCTGGGCTCCATTCACTGGAGGCTTTTAAGAAGTCACTTGTCTGAGGTGGTATAGGGGTCTCCTGCTTGAGCAGGGCAGGGGGCTGGACTAGAAGACCTCCAAGGTCCCTTCTGCTCCGTTCTGTTCTATCCTGATTCCCTATTTTCTATTCTATTCAATTTTCTATTCTATCCTTATTCTTATCCTATCCTATCCTATATTCTATTCTATTCTATTCTATTCTACTCTATCCTACCCTACTCTACTCTATTCCATATTCTATTCTATATTCTATTCTTTCTATTCTACTCAATTTTCTATTCTATCCCTAACCCTATCCCTATCCTGTCTATTCTATTCTATTCTATTCTATTCTATTCTATTCTACTCTACTCTACTCTACTCTACTCTACTTTCTATTCTATTCAATTTTCTATTTATCCTCATACTATCCTATCCTATCCTATCCAATCCTATCCTAGCCTCTATCCTATCCTATCCTATCCCGTCCCATCCCTTCCCATTCCATTCCATTCCATTCCATTCTATTCTATTCTATTCTATATTCTATTCTTTCTATTCTACTCAATTTTCTATTCTATCCCTAACCCTATCCCTATCCTGTCTATTCTATTCTATTCTACTCTACTCTACTCTACTCTACTTTACTCTATTTTATATTCTATTCAATTTTCTATTTATCCTCATCCTATCCTATCCTATCCTATCCTATCCTATCCTATCCTATCCTAATCTATCATATTCTAGCCTCTATTCTATTTCTATTCTATTCTATTCCATTCCATTCCATATTCCATTCTATTCTATTCTATTCGCTTGGTAACAGACTCATCTTTATGACGGTTGTAGTGTCCCAGAGTCATAGAATAGAATAATTTATTGGCCAAGGGTGATTGGACATGCAAGGAATTGCTCTCCGGCGCAGCCACAAGTGATAAATCATCATCATCATCATCATAAAACACAATCCTCATAAATCATCAGATGCAAACTCCGGGATAGTCATAGGATACTAAACAGGCAAACGACATAAACCAGGAGATAGAAACCCTTTGCTATCACCAGTTCTGACCTTCTGTTATGACCTTTGGAAAACAGCTGGACCCCTTCCTCCTCTCTGGGGCAGCCCCTCAAATATTGGAAGGCTGCTATCCTGTCTCCCCCGGTCCTTCTCTTCCCTAGACTAACCATGCCCAGTTCCTGCAAGCGTTCGTCGTATGTTTGACCCTCCAGACCCCTCATCCTTTTGGTTGCTCTTCTCTGCACTCTTTCCAGAGTCTCCACATCTTTTTTATAGGGTGGTGACCAAAACTGGATGCAGTGTCCTAGGTATGGAGTTACTAAGCGTTTATGTAGTGGTGTTAGTACCTTCCTTGATCTCGATTGTATAACTCTATGAATGCAATTTAGGATTGCATTGGCTTTTTGCGGCTGCCTCCGCACACGGCTGGCTCCTATTTAGCTGGTTGTCCACTAAGTCAGGGGTCTCCAACCTTTGCAACTTTAAGTCTGAAGGACTTCAGCTTCCAGACTTCTCCAGCCAGCAAAGCTGGCTGGAGAATTCTGGAATCTGAAGTCCTTCAGACTTAAAGTTGCAAAGGTTGGAGACCCCTGCACTAAGACTCCCAAGATCCTTCTCAAGAGTTATTGCTATCAAGCCTGGTTCCACCCAATCTGTCCTTTTGGTATTTCTTGCCTAATTGGAAGACTTTCCTTTTCTCTACATTGCGTTTCATTTTGTTAGAAATAAACGACCTATACAGTAGCTTCGGGGACGCGGTGGCTCAGGGGCTAAGATGCTGAGTTTGTCGATCAGAAAGCTCGGCAGTTCAATTTAATTTAATTTAATTTTAATTTAATTTTAATTAAGTTCAGCAGTTCGAATCCTTTTCAACTTCTACACTGTATTTCACATTGTAAATCAATGCAATACAATAGCAGAGTTGGAAGGGACCTTGGAGGTCTTCTAGTCCAACCCCCTGCCTAGGCAGGAAGCCCTATACCATTTCAGACAAATGGCTATCCAACATCTTCTTAAAGATTTCCAGTGTTGGGGCATTCACAACTTCTGGAGGCAAAATTGTTCCACTGATTAATTGTTCTCACTGTCAGGAAATTTCTCCTCAGTTCTAAGTTGCTTCTCTCCTTGATTAGTTTCCACCCATTGCTTCTTGTTCTGCCCTCAGGTGCTTTGGAGAATAGTTTGACTCCCTCTTCTTTGGGGCAGCCTCTGAGATATCGGAAGACTGCTATCATGTCTCCCCTGGTCCTTCTTTTCATTAAACTAGACCCACCCAGTTCCTGCAACCGTTCTTCCTATGTTTGAGCCTCCAGTCCCCTAATCTTCTTTGTTGCTCTTCATTGCTTGTCCCAGCTTCTGCCAACCTACCACCTTATAAGGCCTTGATAAGACCTTATTTTTTTGGAGGGACGCGTTGGCTTAGGGGCTAAGACGCGGAGCTTGTCAATCAGAAAGGTCAGCAGTTCGGCAGTTCGAATCCCTAGCGCCACGTAATGGAGTGAGCCCCCGTTACTTGACCCAGCTTCTGCCAACCTAGCAGTTCGAAAGCACATTAAAAAATGCAGGTAGAAAAACAGGAACCACCTTCGGTGGGAAGGGAACAGCGTTCCGTGTGCCTTCGGCGTTGAGTCATGCCGGCCACATGACCACGGAGACGTCTTCGGACAGCGCTGGCTCTTCGACTTTGAAAGGGAGGTGAGCACCGCCCTCTAGAGTCGGGAATGACTAGAACATCTGCACGAGGGGAAGCTTTACCTTTTTTACAGTAGTTTCAAAGTTTGGCCGAATTATCTTTCGGGCCAATCACAAGCTGGCAGCCCTGGCAAGGTTGGGAGCGCAAACTTCCAGGTCAGCTCTCCAAATCTGCAATTCTCAGATAAAACATCTGTTTTGCTGGCAGAAAAAGACAAATGTAATCCCGTCCCCGCATGGGGAAAGGATGGAGTTGGAGGAAAAACCCCACCGAGAGCCAAAGATTCAGCATAGACTCGAATTCTCAGCAGATGGAAATGACATCAGGCTGTCCTCGACTTGCGACTGTTCGTTTAGTGCCCGAAGTTGCAACTGCACTGAAAAAAGGTGGTTTTTCACAGTTACAACCAATACAGCATCCCCATAGACATGTGATTCACTCCCTTTTTCTTTCTTGTTTCATTTCTTCCTTCTTCCTTTCTCTTTCCCTTCCTCCCTCCCTCCTGCCTTCCTTCCTTCCTTTCTTTATCTTCCTTCTTTTTTCTTTCCTTCTTTCTCTTTCTTTCCCTTCTTTCCTTCCACCCTCCTCCCTTCCTCCCTTCCTCTTTTCTTTATCTTTCTTTCTTTCTCTCTCTTTGTTTTCCTTCCTTCCTTCTTTCGTTCTTTCTTTCTTTCTCTTTCTCTTTCTTTCCCTCCCTCCCTCCCACCCTCCTTCTTTCTTTCTTTCTTTCTTTCCCTTCATTCCTTCCTTTCTTTATCTTCCTTCTTTTTTCTTCCTTCCTCTTTCTTTCCCTTCTTTCCTTCCACCCTCTTTCCTTTCTCCCTTCCTCTTTTCTTTATCTTTCTTTCTTTCTCTCTCTCTTTATTTTCCTTCCTTCTTTAGTTCTTTCTTTCTCTTTCTTTCCCTTCCTTCCTTCCTCCCTCCCTCCCTCCTTCCCTCCCACCTTCTTTCTTTCTCTCTCTCTCTCTCTCTCTTTCTTTCTTTCGTTTCCTTCCTTCCTTCTTTCCCCTCTTCTTTCTCTTTCGTTCCCTCCCTCCCTCTTTCTTTCTTTTAAGCCTCCTTTTAAAAAGGACCAGAGGGGGTGAAGGCATTATCAATTTAAAACCAGCGGTGATTCCCTTAAGAACTGTCGCAAGAAAGGTTGCAACACGGGGAAAACCCCACTTAAACAATACCTCACTTAACAACCGAAACGCTGGGCTCGATTGTCGTACGTCGAGGACTTCGGTTTTCGAAACCCCGTGTTTGATTTTCCCATGGTGTCCGTATGTGCCTGCTTGCACGCCCAAGATTATCTTGCAAAATTGCCCCAAGGATTCCCTAAACCCCTTTTCCGACTCAGGGCTCCATCTCTCCCCCCAAAGGCCCCCAAAGCTCGCCCTGCAAAAGCTTTTGACGCCATCCGAGGCTCTTTCTGCCCTTAACACCTGCCTTCGGTTTAACTTTGGCACCGGCCGAGTCTCCAGGCGCTCCGGCTGGAAATCTTTTCTCTTATGAACCGCAGCCGTAAATTTCTTGCCCCAGGCCAAAGATTTGACAAGCTATTTGGAAATCCGCGCAAGATTCCCAACCTTTTATGCACGCGGGGCCTGGCTCCTGACCAGCCCCCTTTCCAATCGCCCACCCTCCCCAAAAAAGGAATCTTTCTGCAAACTGCCACACCATGCAAAGGCAAACTTTGGGGGCCCGTTTCCCCACCCCCACCCCGATTGCAAAAGTGGGATGCCAAGAATGGGGGCAAAATTAAGGTCTTGCTTGCTTCGAGCTGCCAAGAGGAAATGAGAGACTTTGCAGCTGTGGCTGGATTCCCCCTTCCATCGTTCCCGGCTGGATGGGAGGGGGGTCAGAGGTCGCTCTTTTTGTCTGATCTGGGGAAGACAGAGATGGTCTCATCATCATCAGGGGTCTGCAAAGTTGGCTCTTTTAAGATGAGTGGACTTCAACTCCCCAGCTACCCTGGCTGGGGAATTCTGGGAGTTGAAGTCCAGCCATTTAAAAGCATGGCGGCTGGGGAATTCTGGCAGTTGAAGTCCCATTATCTTAAAGGATGGCGGCTGGGAAATTCTGGGAGTTGAAGTCCCATTATCTTAAAGGATGGCAGCTGGGGAATTCTGGGAGTTGAAGTCCCATTATCTTAAAGCATGGCAGCTGGGGAATTCTGGGAGTTGAAGTCCCATTATCTTAAAGCATGGAAGCTGGGGAATTCTGGGAGTTGAAGTCCCATTATCTTAAAGCATGGCAGCTGGGGAATTCTGGGAGTTGAAGTCCCATTATCTTAAAGGATGGCAGCTGGGGAATTCTGGGAGTTGAAGTCCCATTATCTTAAAGCATGGAAGCTGAGGAATTCTGGGAGTTGAAGTCCCATTATCTTAAAGGATGCTGGCTGGGGAATTCTGGGAGTTGAAGTCCCATTATCTTTAAGGATGCTGGCTGAGGAATTCTGGGAGTTGAAGTCCCATTATCTTAAAGGATGCTGGCTGGGGAATTCTGGGAGTTGAAGTCCCATTATCTTTAAGGATGCTGGCTGAGGAATTCTGGGAGTTGAAGTCCATCCATCTTAAAGGATGGCAGCTGGGGAATTCTGGGAGTTGAAGTCCCATTATCTTAAAGCATGGAAGCTGAGGAATTCTGGGAGTTGAAGTCCCATTCTCTTAAAGGATGCTGGCTGGGGAATTCTGGGAGTTGAAGTCCACCCGTCTTAAAAGAGTCAACTTTGCAGACCCCCGCCCTAGATAAAGACAACAGTGTTTGCGTTTGAAATCATCGTCTGTTTTTCAGACTGCAAAGCTGGGCGTCTGATTTCTCATTCCAAAACCCCCACGGGGAAATAGCAGGGCCAAAGGCTTCCAACTTGCAGATTGGGTGTGTGTGTGTGTGTGTATGTGTGTGTGGGAAGGGGGACTTCCGCTCCCAGAATTCCTCAGCCAGGGTGGTCTTGGCAGAGACATCTGGGAGTGGAAGCCCATGCCCATCTGGAAGCAGCCAGACTGGGCAACGTCCTACGAAAGTCTCCCAACCTTGGCTGCAATGCCGTCAAATCAAGATTACGTGAGGCAGAGGTGGGTTTCAACTGGTTCGTACTGGTTCGGGTGAACTGGTGGTGGTAATTTGGCCTGGGCCGCAGAACCGGCAGCGATCCAGGCTTCCCATGGCCCTGAATCGCTTCTCTGGTCTTTGCTGCCATGGTTGGCATGGTTTTATATATATATATATATATATATATATATATATATATTGAGGTTTTCATGGTCTTTGCGCATGCACAGAACAATTTAAACTGAACTGCGCACACAGCACGGACAAAATGAACCACTCGACCTGTCCGCTCCCACAGGGAGGGCCTCCTTAGGGTGCTGTCCGCTGGACAATGCCGACTGGCGACGCCCAGGGGAAGAGCCTTCCCTGTGGCAGGCCCCGCCCTTTGGAATGACCTCCCCCCAGACCTCCGGACTATCAACGACCTTCGCCTCTTCCGCCGGACTTTAAAAACCTATTTATTCCATATGGCGGGCCTGGCATAGCTGCTACAACCATATTTTATTAGAGCTGGGTTTTAAATTAATTGTTTTCTCTTTTTAGCACGGGTTACACAGTTTAATTGTAGTTTTAAATTTTGTAGAATTTTCATTGTTTGTATTTTTGGATTTTAAGTTCCTGTGCCCCGCCCTGAGTCCCTCTGTGGGAGATAGGGCGGGATAGAAATTTAATAAAAGTTAAAAGTACTAACGCAGATAGGAATCCACCCCTGATATGGAGGGTTAATACCACTTTATAAGGCCTTGCTAAGACCTTGTTTTTTGGAGGGACGTGTTAGCTCAGTGGCTCTGGCGCTGAGCTTGTCGATCAGAAAGATCTGCAGTTCGGCGGTTCGAACCCCTAGCGCCGCGTGACGGAGGGAGCTCCCGTAACTTGTTCCAGCTTCTTCCAACCTAGAAGTTTGAAAGCACGTAAAAAATGCAAGTAGAAAAATAGGGATCACCTTTGGTGGGAAGGGAACAGCGTTCCGTGCGCCTTTGGCATTGAGTCATGCCGGCCACATGACCACGGAGACGTCTTTGGACAGCGCTGGCTCTTCGGCTTTGAAACGGAGATGAGCAGCGCCCCCTAGAGTCAGGAACGACTATTACATATGTGTGAGTGGAACCTTTACCTTTAAGATTTGGAAACCTGCATCCAGTTTTGGTCGCCACGATGTTGAGACTCTGGAAAGAGTACAGAGAAGAGCAACCAAGAGGATGAGGGGACTGGAGACTAAAACATATGAAGAACCATTGCAGGAACTGGGTAGGTCTAGTTTAATGAAGAGAAGGACCAGGGGAGACAGGATTGCAGTCTTCCAATATCTCAGGGGTTGCCACAAAGAAGAGGGAGTCAAGCTGTTCTCCAAAGCACCTGAGGGTAGAACAAGAAGCAATGGGTGGAAACTAATCAAGGAGAGAAGCAACCTGGAATTAAGATGAAACTTCCTAACAAGTGAGGACAATTCACCAGGGGAACAGCTTGCCTTCAGAAGCTGTGAGTAAATGCAACACTGGAGGTTTTAAAGAAAAGATTAGACAACCATTTGTCTGAAATGGCATAGGCCCATGATGGCGAACCTATGGCACGGGTGCCACAGGTGGCACGCGGAACCAGTTCGCACTGGCCAGCTGATTTAGACCTTCTTTTGAGGCTGTTTTTCACCCTCTGTAGGCTTCAGGGAAGCTCCTGAAGCTTCTGGAGGTGGGGGGGGGAGGCTGCTCCTAGAAAGAGTCTGGATGGGGAGAAACAGGCTCCGACTCAATCCATCCAAGACCGAGTGGCTGTGGTGTCCGGCATCGCAACATAGCCAGTTGGTTCCATCTCTGGTTATCGGGGGCGAGTTATTAGCTCCCGCAGAGAGGGCCCACAACTTGGGCGTTCTCCTGGATTCTCGGCTGTCTTTGGATGACCATGTGAGAGCCATAGCCAGGGGGGCTTTTTATCAGGTTCACCTGATACGCCAGTTGCGCCCCTTTCTGGATCGTGACGCCCTATGCACGGTGACTCAAGCCCTCGTCATCTCCCGCCTGGACTATTGCAACGCTCTCTACATGGGGCTGCCCTTGAGGTGCACCCGGAGGCTCCAGTTAGTTCAGAATGTGGCCGCGCAGGGGATTTTGGGAGTTTCAAGATACTCCCATGTAACACCTCTCCTGCACGAGCTGCACTGGCTGCCTGTGGACTTCCGGGTTCGCTTCAAGGTTTTAGTGACCATCTTTAAAGTGCTCCATGGCATGGGACCTGCTTACTTGCAGGACCGCCTCCTACCACATACCTCCCTTTGACCTGTCCGCTCCCACAGGGAGGGTCTCCTGAAGGTGCCGTCGACCGGTCAATGCCGGCTGGCGACTCCCGGGGGAAGAGCCTTCTCTGTGGCTGGCCCCGCCCTCTGGAATGACCTGCCCCCCGACCTCCGTACAATCAACGGACCTACACCTCTTTCGTTGGGCATTAAAACATACTTCTTTCATGCGGCCGGCCTGGCATAGTCTTTTATCAGTGATTTTTAACTTGGGTTTTAATTATGAATTTTTAGCACGGGTTCTTAACTTGATTTAATTTATTTTAATTATATTTGATTGTATTTATGACTCTGCTTTTATTGTGCACCGCCCTGAGTCCCGTTGAGGAGAGAGGGCAGTATAGAAATATAATAAAATAAATAAAATAAATAAATGGGGAGGGCGAAAAAAGCATGCCAAAAGCAGGGGGCCGTGCACATAGCATTATTGGTATGGCACGCCCAGGCACGGCCCCCCCCTGCACTCTCCCCACTTTTGGCACGCAAGCCAAAAAAAGGTTAGCCATCACTGGTGTAGGGTCTCCTGCCTGAGCAGAGGGCTAGACTAGACGGCCTCCAGGGTCCCTTCCACCTGTTATTCTGTTAAAAAGACTAATAAAAAGAGCAACCAAGAGGATGAGGGGACTGGAGACGAAAACAAATGAAGAACGATTGCAGGAACTGGGTATGTCTAGTTTGATGAAGAGAAGGACCAGGGGAGACCGGTCTTCCAGTATTTGAGGGGTTCAGGAGCAGCTGCTGGAGCAAAAATCTGGCAATTGTGTTTGGTCTGGTAGATTTTGAAGGTGGAAGAGAGGAAGGTGGCAGGAAGCAGCAGGTTAAATGTTTTCCGTTCCAGCTTTTAATCGCAGTCAGCAGGTCTTTTGCTGATCATACGTTCCCCTTGCCTGAGCTCCTTCTCTGGCACAGGTGGAGGCCTGTTTACATCTGGAAAACATCTGCCCAGCGTTGATGGCAAAAAAAAAAGCCAGTTTATGGCACTGTTTTTCAAATTCAGCAACTTTAGGAAATGTGAACTTCCACTCCCAGCATTCCCCAGCCAGCATCCTTTAAGGTAATAGGACTTCATCTCCCAGAATTCCCCAGCTGCCAAGCTCTAAGATGGCTGGACTTCAACTCCCAGAATTCCCCAGCCAGCATCCTTTAAGATAATAGGACTTCAACTCCCAGAATTCCCCAACCGCCATCCTTTAAGTGGGATGGACTTCAACTCCCAGAATTCCCCAGCCGCCATCCTTTAAGATAATAGGACTTCAACTCCCAGAATTCCCCAGCTGCCATCCTTTAAGATAATGGGACTTCAACTCCCAGAATTCCCCAGCTGCCATCCTTTAAGATAATGGGACTTCAACTCCCAGAATTCCCCAGCTGCCATGCTTTAAGATAATGGGACTTCAACTCCCAGAATTCCCCAGCCGCCATCCTTTAAGATAATAGGACTTCAACTCCCAGAATTCCCCAGCTGCCATGCTTTAAGATAATAGGACTTCAACTCCCAGAATTCCCCAGCCGCCATGCTTTAAGATAATAGGACTTCAACTCCCAGAATTCCCCAGCCGCCATGCTTTAAGATAATAGGACTTCAACTCCCAGAATTCCCCAGCTGCCATGCTTTAAGATAATGGGACTTCAACTCCCAGAATTCCCCAGCTGCCATCCTTTAAGATAATAGGACTTCAACTCCCAGAATTCCCCAGCTGCCATCCTTTAAGATAATAGGACTACAACTCCCAGAATTCCCCAGCCACCATCCTTTAAGATAATAGGACTTCAACTCCCAGAATTCCCCAGCTGCCATGCTTTAAGATAATAGGACTTCAACTCCCAGAATTCCCCAGCTGCCATGCTTTAAGATAATGGGACTTCAACTCCCAGAATTCCCCAGCTGCCATCCTTTAAGATAATGGGACTTCAACTCCCAGAATTCCCCAGCTGCCATGCCTTAAGATAATGGGACTTCAACTCCCAGAATTCCCCAGCCAGCATCCTTTAAGGTAATAGAACTTCAACTCCCAGAATTCCCCAGCTGCCATGCTTTAAGATGGCTGGACTTCAACTCCCAGAATTCCCCAGCCAGCATCCTTTAAGGTAATAGAACTTCAACTCCCAGAATTCCCCAGCTGCCATGCTTTAAGATGGCTGGACTTCAACTCCCAGAATTCCCCAGCCACCATCCTTTAAGATAATAGGACTTCAACTCCCAGAATTCCCCAGCCACCATCCTTTAAGATAATAGGACTTCAACTCCCAGAATTCCCCAGCCAGCATCCTTTAAGGTAATAGAACTTCAACTCCCAGAATTCCCCAGCTGCCATGCTTTAAGATGGCTGGACTTCAACTCCCAGAATTCCCCAGCCACCATCCTTTAAGATAATAGGACTTCAACTCCCAGAATTCCCCAGCCACCATCCTTTAAGATAATAGGACTTCAACTCCCAGAATTCCCCAGCCGCCATCCTTTAAGATAATAGGACTTCAACTCCCAGAATTCCCCAGCCGCCATGTTTTTAAATGGCTGGACTTCAACTCCCAGAATTCCTCAACCGCAGTGTAATCTCTGAGGACTTCTGGGAATTGAAGTCCCTAAATCTCATCCTACTCAACGCAACCCCCAGTCAGGAAGAAGTCCACCTGAGGAAGTGAGTAAGCAGGTGGAGTTATTTGGCCGGGCAAAATCGTAACCTCAACAAACCAGGTTTGCTGCTTTGGGTAGAAACCTGCTAAGCCAGAAAGAGAAAAAGTGACTCATCCGAGACCTGCGTGATGCGGCCGTGGTAGAGAGGCCGGTGGAGGAAGGCCTGAGTTGCTAATTTGCAGCTCCTCGAACACGCAAAGGAACAGGCACCATACACGCCTCGGAGTAATAATGCAAATGTTATGGCTCAATTATAATCATTGGATCATTTGGCAACCAGGCCCTCATTTAGCTGCAAGGGAAGAGCACCGAGAAACGATTTCGGAGGGGGCTGCATCTGAACATGCAGGTAGTCCTCGACTTACGACCACAGTGGCAGCCAAATTTTCCATTGCTAAGCGAGACAGGGGTTACAAGAGCTTTACCCTACGTTACGCCCATCCTTGCTGCAGCGGTTAAGTGAATCGCAGCAGGTGTTAAGTTAGGAAGACCGTCGTTAAGTGACTCTGCCTTCCTTACGGCCAGAAGGCCGCAAAAGGGGATCGCGTGACCCCGGGGACGCTGCGATTGTCATAAATACGAGTCAGGGACCGAGGGGCCGGATTTTGATCATGTGAGGGTGGGGATGCTGCAAGGGTGAAAAGCGATCGTAAGTTTTTTTCAGTGCCGTCGTAACTTTATACACAGTCCAAAGGTGCGCCAATTATTTTATTCGTGTCATTAAAGTATTGCTCCCCCGGAGTGGTGCGGTGGCTAGAGGCAGAGCTCTCGCCTCCCAATCGGCTGTGAGTTCGATCCTCGGTAGAGGCAGGATATTTCTCTCTCTGGACGCGATGAGAATTTATCTGCTGAACAGAACTCCGCACTGGTGACCGGAAAGCATCCGGCCATTAAAACACTCTGCTAGCTCCGTTCAGTTGCCTAGACCAGGGGTGGGCAAACTTTGCAACTTTAAGTCTGAAGGACTTCAGCTCCCAGAATTCTCCAGCCAGCACCCCTGGCCTAGACTCTACCCTGCCAGGGATTATGGGGTCGTTAAATGAAGAGGTCGACGTTAAGGGTTTCTCACACAGTCAGCCAGATGTTCAGACTGGATTTGACGTTTTGGTCGTCCCATCCAGTCCGGCCCAAGACAGATGATGATGCTGAAGATCATGTTGTAAGTCAAGTTGTAAGTCATTCTGAGTCAAGCTGCCTTCTGCAATTGACCAATGGGGATTTTGTCAATGGTTGATTGTCAATGCCCGACTGGGGCTCCAGATGTCGGGGGATCCAGATGTTTGGGGGAAACCCAGGGGTTTGGGGGGGTTGCCGATGCACGTTTGGGGATCCAGGTGTTGGGGGGCACATGTGTTTTGGGGATTCGCCAATGCCCGATTGAGGCTCCAGATGTTTGGGGAAATCCAGATGTTTGGGCTGTCGATGCCCGATCGAGGCTCCAGATGTTTTAGGGGTCCAGATGTTTGAGGATTTGTCAATGCCCTGTTTGGTGATCCAGATGTTTGGGGATTCGCCAGTGCCCGATTGAGGATCCAGATGTTTGGTGATCCAGATGTTTGAGTTTGTCAATATCCTGTTTGGTGATCCAGATGTTTGGGTTTTGTCAATGCCCTGATTGGTGATCCAGATGTTTGGGGATTTGCTGGTGCCCATTCGGGGATCCAGGTACTTGGGGGCTTGTCAATGTCCGATTGAGGCTCCAGATGTTTGGGGTATTGCCCCCCCCCCCGCAAGTTGCCTATTGCTCTTGGTTCGACTTTGGCTTTCTTATGCGACGGTCGTTCTATTTGCTGGTCTTGGCTTTTTCGTTAGATCCTCCAGCACTTTCTCTTCTGCTCTGCCTCCGTGGTGGGTGGCTCTTTCCGTCGCTACCGGTAGGCTGATCGCGGTCTAGCCGTGCACGAACCTGATGTGCGCTGTGCACGCATGCACAAACAATTCACCATCCCTGCGACAACCAGCTGCTTGTCTGGCCGCATGCCCGGGCCGCGGACCGGTGCCGGTCCGTGGCTTGATAGTAACTTGATAGTAAAAATGAGTGAGGTTACAACCGATCCCTCCAGGGCTGCTACTTATAATCTGGATTTGAACAGGGAAACAGAGGGAGTTACCGCCTAGGGCAGCGATCACCAACTGGTGGTCTGCAGAAAAATTATTTGCATTTTTTTTACATTGCACTAAATCTGGGATCCTCAAACTACGGCCCCTGGGCTGGATACGTGCAATGGACGCTTGTGTTGCTGCAGAGAGTCTCCCCCTTCGGGGGCTTTTTGTGCAGGTCGGAGGGGGCAGAAATTCCAACTTGGGGTCTGCTTCAGCCTCCTGGTGGGGGGCTTTGGGCGAAGGCTGGAGGGAAGCACCGCTGGTGGGGAAGAGCCGGAGGGCCTCGTCCCAGTGGGACTGCATCATGGCCTGGAACTGGCTAACCATCTCAGCCCGCTGAGCTTCCAGGCGCCGTTACCTGGGCTTGCATTCCCGCAGGTCTTCCCTCTGCTCGGAAAGCCCATGCTCCTAGTCCTCAGTGAGATGCTTCTCCTGAGCCTCCTTCTTGGTCAGATCCAATTTGAACTGAGCTGTTTGGCCGACTCTTTCTCCTGGGAGCTGCGTAGCTCCAGCAACTGGAGCTAGGGGAGACTAGGGGAGACATGATTGAAGTCTTCCAATATCTCAGGGGTTGCCACAAAGAAGAGGGAGTCAAGCTATTCTCCAAGGCACCTGAGGGCAGAACAGGAAGCAATGGGTGGAAACTAATCAAGGAGAGAAGCAACTTAGAACTGAGGAGACATTTCCTGACAGTGAGAACAATGAATCAGTGGAACAACTTGCCTCCAGAAGTTGTGAATGCCCCAACACTGCAAGTCTCTAAGAAGATGCTGGATAGCCATTTGTCTTAAACGGTATAGGGCTTCCTGCCTAGGCAGGGAGTTGGACTAGATGACCTCCAAGCTCCCTTCCAACTCTGCTATTGTATTGTAACTGCTTCCTAAGGAGCTGGGCGGGCAGGCGTGGGGTGGCCACGAGGGGAGGGAGGAGTAGAGACCGGTGAGGCGTCCCTCGACGTAAGTGATACCGAGTTGGCCACGCCCACCCAGTCACGTGACCGCCTGGGCACGCCCACCCAGCCGGTCATTAGGCAGATTGTATTAGTGGTCCGTGGGATTTAAAATTATGGATTTAGTGGCCCCTGAGGTCCGAAAGGTTGGGGACCGCTGAACTAAGGAATGGTCAGAGAAGAGAGGACTCATCCCAAAGATGCGAAAGGGGTGGAGGAAAAGTTTCAGGAAGGATTTTCCTTCCTAGCTGCTCAGGCTGTTAACGGAGAGAGTGGACGTTTTGTATTTCCAGACCTACGAGGTCTGCAACCGTGCGGTAAAGTAGAATCTACTTTCTCTCTGGTCTCCCTGGAAAGGGAGGACAAAGATCCGAATGCAAATCCATCCTCTCTTTGAACCCGCCCGGCTCCCAGCCGGCTGGGCCTTTGACTCCTCAGATGGGTCTCAGCGTGGGGAACGATCGGCATGGAGAATGGGCTGCAGGCAGAGTTTCTTGGGTCTTCCAGACGATGCCTGTGGGCGCCCCTGTACCAGTGGTGGCTTCCTAACTGGTTTAAATACAATACAATACAATAGCAGAGTTGGAAGGGACCTTGTAGGTCTTCTAGTCCAACCCCCTGCGTGGGCAGGAACCCTATAGCATTTCAGACAAATGGCTTTCTAAGAAGATGTTAGTCTTAAAGACTTGCAGGGTTGGGGCATTCACAACTTCTGGAGGCAAGCTGTTCCAGAGGTTAATTGTTCTAACTGTCAGGAAATTTCTCCTTAGTTCTATGTTGCTTCTCTCCTTGATTAGTTTCCACCCATTGCTTCTTGTTCTGCCCTCAAGTGCTTTGGATAAGAGTTTGACTCCCTCTTCTCTGTGGCACCCTCTGAGATATCGGAAGACTGCTATCATGTCTCCCCTGGTCCTTCTCTTCATCAAACTAGACATACCCAGCTCCTGCAACCGTTCTTCATATGTTTTAGTCTCCAGTCCCCTAATCATCTTGGTTGCTCTTCTTTGCACTCTTTCAAGAGTCTCCACGTCTTTTCTACATTGTGGCGACCAAAACTGTATGCAGTATTCCAAGTGTGACCTTACCAAGGCATTATAAAGTGGTATTAACTCTTCAGGTGATCTTGATTCTCTCCCTCTGTTGATGCAGCCTAGAACTGTGTTGGCTTTTTTGGCAGCTGCTGCACACTGCTGGCTCATATTTAAATGGTTGTCCACTAGGATTCCAAGATCCCTCTCACAGTTGCTGCTATTGAGCCAGGTACCACCTATACTGTACCTGTGCATTTTGTTTTTCTTGCCTAAATGTAGAACCTTACTTTTTTCACCATTGAATTTCATTTTGTTAGATAGGGCCCAATTAATACCAGTTTGCTGAAAAGCTGTTTTGTTCTCTCTCTCTGCTTGCGCGCGCCGCGCATTGCTGCGCATGCATCGTTGAACTGAAGCGTTCTGGGCATGCGGAATCTGTCCCAGGGGCCGTAGTTTGAGGACCCCTGATTTAGTGCAGTGTCAAAAATGCAAATCATTGCTGGCGTTGGCAAAAGAGATCGGGGAACCGTTTTGGGGGGGGGAGCGCGTCAGGCCAGGGTCGCGAATCCAGCCCCGCCATACCACTCCCGGTTCGGCCGAACCGATCCCAACCGATCGGAACTCATCCCTTGCCCTGCGCCCCCTTCCAATGCTCCTCTCGTCCCCTTTGATGTGAGCGACCTGTTCTCGCCTCTCGAAATGTATAATTCCACAGGAAACCAGCGCGCCTTAAAAATAGCACCAGCCAGAATCGTAATGTGCTGTGTGGGCGGTGGGCTGCCTAGCCCGAAGACACTCAGGAAGAAAATAAATGTAGTTGAAGATTTTTAAAGGCTTGTCTGGAGGAGCATTTCCCTCCCTCCCTCCTCCTCCTCCTCCTCCGTCCCACCCTGACAGAAAAGAGGCAGAGATATACTGTGGCTATCGGGAATGTCTTGGTGAAAGTAGAGAAGATAACCAATTTCATTTTAAACAAGTACAATGACAATCTAGATTATTATTGTCATAATTACATCCAGTTTTGGTCACCACGATGTAGAAAAGACGTGGAGACTCTAGAAAGAGTGCAGAGAAGAGAAAGAAAGAGGATGAGGGGACTGGAGGCTCAAACATATGAAGAACGGTTGCAGGAACTGGGTAGGTCTAGTTTAATGAAAAGAAGGACCAGGGGAGACATGATAGCAGTCTTCCAGTATCTCAGGGGTTGCCACAAAGAAGAGGGAGTCAAGGTCTTCTCCAAGGCACCTGAGGGGAGGAGAAGAAGCAATGGGTGGAAACTAATGAAGGAGAGAAGCAACTTAGAGCTGAGAAGAAATTTCCTGACAGCGAGAACAATCAATCAGTGGAACAGAAGTTGCCTCCAGAGGTTGTGAATGCTCCAACACTGGAAGTCTTGAAGAAGATGTTGGATAGCCATTTGTCTGATGTGGTGTAGGGTTTCCAGCCTAGGCAGGGGGCTGGACTAGAAGACCTCCAAGGTCCCTTCCAACTCTCTTCCCTGAAAAAGGGAAATCCATGAGAGAATCCAGATTCTGCGGGATCGGATCCTGCCCCATACATCCTCACGGCCGATTCGCTCCCACAGAGAGGGACTTCTCCGGGTGCCGTTCACTAGACTTTGTCAGCGGGCGACGCCCAGGGGAAGGGCCTTCTCTGTGGCGGGCCCAGCCCTCTGGCACGACCTTCCCCCCGATATTAGGACAACTACGGACCTCTGCTCCTTCCGTTTAAAATTAAAGACACATCTTTTTCGCCTGGCCGGCCTTGGGTAGTCTCTTTTAAGGTTAGGGGTTTTAGGGGTAGTTTTAGTTTATGGGTTTTTAGCGCAGGACTAATTTAATTCATTTTTAATTTTGTATTCTGTCTGTGGTTTTATCTGTATTTTTAATGGCCTGTGCCCCGCCTCGAGTCCCTTTGGGGAGAGAGAGCGGGATATAAAATTAAAATTATTATTATTATTATTATTATTATTATTCATTTAACGACCGCAGGGTTCGCTTAACAACCACTGCAGAGATTGGGTTAACAACCAGGGCAAGAAAAAGAAAGCGAATAAAATGGTGCCCCAACTTACTTCCCAAGCCTCCTCTTGCATTTGTAAACTCTAAGAAGGGTAATCGATGGAGATTCTCCGTCATTCGGATCATGGTTGTGCCAAAGGTGGTTGAGTTTTTTTTTCCAAGAAGCAACTGGACTTTCTGCTTTTTCCTTTTGAAGATATTTCGCTTCTCATTCCAAGAAGCTCCTTCAGCTCTGACTGGATGGTGGGGAAACGGAAGGATTTATACTCCTTGCAGACAGCTGGTCATTTGCATCCTTTGAGAGGGTCCTTGAGGCCACTTGGAGGTTCATCTGTATCCTCAGGGTCTCCTGAGTGGTGCAAATTGGGTGGGCAGCCTCCTTGGAACTGCTGAAAAGACTGTGTTTAAACTGGAGTTAGATGATGTCATATCCCTCCCCCTCTGTTGAGAGAGGGCTCTTCAATTTGGACATAGATGGCCTCTTTGACCCTTCTTTCATACTAGCGGTCCTCTCTAGCCAAAATGTGGAGTCTAGTATCTTCCAAAGAGCCGCCTTTGTCTTTCAAATGGGCAACCATTGAAATAGGAGCCAGCCGTGGACAGCAGCTGCCCAAAAAGCCAACACAGTTCTAGGCTGCATCAACAGAGGGAGAGAACCAAGATCAGGTGAAGGGTTAATACCTCTTTATAAGGCCTCGGGAAGGCCACACTTGGAATACGGCATCCAGTTTCGGTCACCACAATGTAGAAAAGATGTGGAGACTCTAGAAAGTGTGCAGAGAAGAGCAACCAAGAGGACTGGAGGCTCAAACATATGAGGAATGGTTGCAGGAACTGGGTAGGTCTAGTTTAATGAAAAGGAGGACTAAGGGAGACATGATAGCAGAATTCCAATATTTGAGGGGTTGCCACAAAGAAGAGGGAGTCAAACTATTCTCCAAGGCACCTGAGGGCAGAACAAGAAGCAGTGGGTGGAAACTAATCCAGGAGAGAAGCAACTTAGAACTGAGGAGAAATTTCCTGACAGTGAGAACAATCAATCAGTGGAACAGAAGTTGCCTCCAGAAGTTGTGAATGCCCCAACACTGCATGTCTTCAAGAAGATGTTGGATAGCCATTTGTCTGAAACGGTATAGGGCTTCCTGCCTAGGCAGGGAGTTGGACTAGAAGACCTCCAAGGTCCCTTCCAACTCTGCTATTGTATTGTATTGGTATTGTATTATCCATCCATCCATCTGTCCATCCATCCATCTTTCTTCCTATCTATCTATCCCTACCTTCTCCTTCTCTCTAATATCTATCTATCTATCTATCTATCTATCTATCTATCTATCTATCTATCTATCTATCTATCTATCTATCTATCTATCTATCTATCTATCTAGACTAGAAGACCTCAAAGGTCCCTTCCAACTCTGCTATTGTATTGTATTGTAAATGCAGATGGACCTCTGAATCTCGTCCTGGTGGGTTTCGTCGTGCCATGGGTTTGTGAAGTGGCTGTTTTGTTTCCCCAACCTACAGGTCTGCCCATGGCTCACTGCATTGTAGTGCAGATACCACGTTTCTCAGTTTCTGTCTGGGCGTCTCACTTCAATTGTACTGCATATGCAACATGCTTGGACATTTGCATCCTTTTAGAGCAGGGGTAGTCAACCTTTTTATACCCACTGCTCACTTTTGTATCTCTGTTAGTAGTAAGATTTTCTAACCGCCCACCGGTTCCACAGGAATGGGGATTGATAAAGTAGGGAAGTCAATTAAATTAAAAAAAGGAAAGTGCTTCAGTATCGGACAAAACCCCTAATGCTCACCATGAAAGCTGGAACACCCACTAGGGGGCAGTAGGGACCAGGTTGACAACCACTGATCGATCAATCGATCTATATCTATCTATCTATCTATCTATCTATCTATCTATCTATCTATCTATCTATCTATCTATCTATCTCTATCTATCTATCTATCTATCTATCTATCTATCTATCTCTACAATCTATCTATCTGTCTCTCTGTCTATCATCCATCCATCCATCCATCCATCCATCCATCCATCCATCCATCCATCCATCCATCCATCCATCCATCCATCTATCTATCTATCTATCTATCTATCTATCTATCATCTACAGCAGGGGTAGTCAACCTTTTTATACCTACTGCCCACTTTTGTATCTCTGTTAGTAGTGAAATTTTCTAACCTCCCACCGGTTCCACAGGAATGGGGATTTATGAAGTAGGGAAGGTAATTAAATTTTAAAAAATGAAAGTGCTTCGGTATCGGACAAAACCCCTATTGCCCACCATGAAAGCTGGAACACCCACTAGTAGGCGGTAGGGGACCAGGTTGACCACCACTGTTTTAGAGAGTCGTTGAGGCCGCTTGGAGGTTTGTCCATGTCTTCAAGGTCTCCGGAGTGGTGCTAATGGGTTGGGAGCCTTCTTGGAACTGCTGAAAGGACTGTGTGGCTGCAGTGGTCGTAAGTGTGAAAAAGAGTCATAGGTCACTATTTTCAGTGGTGCTGTAACCGTCGCTAAATGAACTGTTGTAGGTTGAGGACACCCTGGAATTGGTTGGGCTGGGAGGGAGCATACTTCAGACTTGAAGAAGACACAAATCATGGCCATTTCAGAACGGCAATACCAGGTTCAGGACCCTGGAGAGTTCTTCCTAGCTTTCATGGTTGGAGAGCCTAGACACAAATTCTTACCGTATTTTTCAGAGTATAAGACGCACCTTTTTCCCTCAAAAAAGAGGGTGAAAATCTGGGTGTGTCTTATACACTGAATACAGCATTTTTTTGCCTCCTGAAACCCCGCCTCCTTCACCAAAATGGCCGTGCAGAGCCTTGAGGAACCTTGCAGAGTTCTCCTGGGGGCTGGGGAGGGCAGAAATGAGTGAAAAACAGCCCGTCTTTTGCTCAATTTGTCCTCCCAGGCCCCAGGAGCACTCTATGAGCCTCCTAAAGGCTATGCATGCCCTTTTGTTTGACAAAAAATGGGCCGTTTTTGGGAGGTTTGCAGAGTGCAAAAACTTTTGTTTTTAATTGGCTTCTTCAAAACCTTGGTGCGTCTTATACTCCAAAAAATATGGTATGTTATTTCTCAATAGTCAACCTCAGTTGGTTTTGAGATCAATACAATACAATACAATACAATACATTACAATACAATACAATACAATACAATACAATACAATACAATAGCAGAGTTGGAAGGGACCTTGGAGGTCATCTAGTCCGACCCCCTGCCTAGGCAGGAAAACCTATACCCTTTCAGACAAATGGCGATCCAACATCTTCTTCAAGACTTGCACTGTTGGGGCATTCACAACTTCTGGAGGCAACTTCTGTTCCACTGGTTAATTGTTCTAACTGTCAGGAAACTTCTCCTTGGTTCTAAGTTGCTTCTCTCCTTGATTAGTTTCCACCCATTGCTTCTTGTTCTGCCCTCAGGTGCTTTGGAGAATAGTTTGAGTCCTTCTTCTTTGTGGCAACCCCTGAGATATTGGAAGACTGCTATCATGCCTCCCCTTGTCCTTCTTTTCATTAAACTAGACCTACCCAGTTCCTGCAACCGTTCTTCATATGTTTTAGCCTCCAGTCCCCTCATCCTCTTTGTTGATCTTCTCTGCACTCTTTCTAGAGTCTCCACATCTTTTCTACATCGTGGTGACCAAAAGTGGATGCCGTATTCCAAGATCAAGATGGGGACTGAAAGCTGCTGGTGTAAATTAGACCGGGGGGGGGGGGGGCAAAACTTTGAGGGTTGGGGGCTGCCCTTGGTGAACAGCTAAGCCAAGGAGTCATTGCAACCATTGTGCCACACAGAATCATAGAATCTAAGGGTTGAGAATTGACTAGAATAGGGGCCTGCAAAGTTGGCTCTTTTAAGACTGGTGGATTTCAACTCCCAGAATTCCTCAGACAGCCATGCTGGCTGAGGAATTCTGGGAGTTGAAGTCCACCAGTCTTAAAAGAGCCAACTTTGCAGACCCTTGGACTACAACGTATCCTACTGCATTTCCCTGAAAGTAAAACAGGGTCTTAGCAAGTTTTTTTTTTATTTTTATTTTCTACAAACACTTCAGTGTGGGACTGGAGTTACATTTTAGTACCAAAAAAACCCCTAATACCCTTCATATTCCACGCAATTAACAATCTCGTAGACTTTTAGTGGTAGTACACGTATTTTGTTGAATTACAACCTTTCCTTAATTATACCACCAACTATTGTATTAGCTTGTTTTGGCTGCCGCCGGTTTCCCCTTGAGTACTCCGCCACCCCTGTGGCTCGGCCGTGCCAAGGGCACGCCGCGAAACCTCCCCCTCGCACGCCCCAGTCTGTCTCCCTGAAGTTTATGGGTGAAAAAAATTTTGCATTCCGAAACCGCCCGTCCTCTGTTTATTTTTGGTGCCGCTGGAAAGCAACTTCCTCTATGCAAATGGCCCCTTAATATGCAGATTGGTGGGTCGTTAATATGCAAATTGCCTTGCGGATTTGGAGGGCCGCCAGCGTCTCTGCGGGTGTTTTTGGGCAGCTCTCCAAGGCTGAGCCCCACAAGGGGAAAGTCAGTCCTTCGTTTGACCATTGGAGTGGAGCTATAACCGGGGAACTTAGCTGGTTGGGGGGCGGGGGAAAGCACTCTGTACATTCTCACAGAGCTGTGTTAATACAACAGCAGAGTTGGAAGGGACCTTGGAGGTCATCTAGTCCAACTCCCTGCCTAGGCAGGAAACCCTATACCGTTTCAGACAAATGGCTATCCAACATCTTCTTGAAGACTTCCAGTGTTGGGGCATTCACAACTTCTGGAGGCAACTTCTGTTTCACTGGTTAATTGTTCTCACTGTCAAGAAGTTTCTCCTCAGTTTTAAGTTGCTTCTCTCCTTGATTAGTTTCCACCCATTGCTTCTTGTTCTGCCCTCAGGTGCTTTGGAGAATAGCTTGACTCCCTCTTCTTTGGGGCAACCCCTGAGATATCGGAAGACTGCTATCATGTCTCCCCGGTCCTCCTTTTTATTAGAGATACCCAGTTCCTGCAATCGTTCTTCGTATGTTTTAGTCTCCAGTCCCCTCATCCTCTTTGTTGCTCTTCTCTGCATTCTTTCTAGAGTCTCCACATCTTTTCTACATCGTGGTGACCAAAACTGAATGCCGTATTCCAAGTGTGGCCTTACCAAGGCATCATAAAGTGGCATTAACCCTTCACGTGATCTTGATTCTCTCCCTCTGTTGATGCAGCCTAGAACTGTGTTGGCTTTTTTGGCAGCTGCTGCACACGGCTGGCTCCTATTTCAATGGTTGTCCACTAGGACTCCAAGATGTACTATGTGTCTGTGTGCTTTAAATATGCCCAGGAAATGTGTCTTGGAAATTCGATCCAGGAAAGGATTCCTTTGGTTTTCAAAAAACCCGAACATTTGTAACTCTTTTCGCCGGCTCTTTTTCTCCTCAACAACCCTGCGAGGGGGGCCAAACGTCCCACACCGCACAGAACTACGTTGCACACACACATCCCTTGCTAGGCCAGTCCTGCTTGGTTAAGGAAGTGATTGTTGAACGGGTCAACTGAGATCCCGAACTTTGCATCGTGTTTTGTAAGCTGCTTCAGTGGTGGGTTCCTACCGGTTCGGCCCGGTTCGGCTGAACCGGTAGTTGTTTAGTGGCCTGGGTCGTTGCAACCGGCACTGACCCAGGGGTGTCATGCCTCCCAATCAGTTCTCTGGTTCCTACGGTGCCGCCATCATCTTCTTTTTTTTTTTGCTTCTGCGCATGCGCAGTACAATTTT
>CM077643.1:20352269-20377269 GCA_039707465.1 Rhabdophis nuchalis
CGGTCATTATCAAGGAAGGCCTGGAGCCGAGAGAGACCATTGTGCCGCAGACCTCTGGCTGTGAGTCCCTCTGCATGAAGTGGGGCCTAGGGAGGCAGTTGGGCTTGCTGGTTGTATACCTGGCTCCCCGCTATGTAGCAGCAGCCCTGCCCGAGCTCCTGGAGGTGATCGCTACGGTGGCAGTGGAGACCCCCAGACTTATAGTTATGGGGGACTTTAACCTGCCATCGTTGGGCGAATCATCCGTGGTAGCTCGGGAGTTCATGGCTTCCATGACGGCCATGGACCTGACCCAAGTAATTCATGGCCCCACCCATGAGGGTGGACATACGCCGGACCTCATCTTCGTCTCGGGCCAATGGAAGAGTGATCTGGGTACAGGGGACATAGACATCATACCCTTGTCATGGTCAGACCACTCACTTCTCCGACTCGACTTTCCGACCGCTGCTCCCCTCCGCAGGGAGGCGGAACCAGAGTTACCAATCTGGTACCGCCCCAGGCGCTTGATGGACCCGGATGGGTTCCAGACAGCGCTTGGGCCATTTCCTGTATCCCTGACCCGCGCCCCGATGGAGGACCTCACGGCCGCATGGAATAGTGCGGCCGTGGGAGCCTTGGATCGGGTCGCGCCCTTGCGGCCTCTCTCGCGGCGGCGAACCACCCTGGCTCCTTGGTTTACTGAGGGGCTGCGGGTGATGAAACGCCGCAAGAGATGCCTAGAGAGAAGATGGAGGGCTAGCCGCTCTGAATCTGACCGGACACAGGTAAGAGCCCATTTACGGACTTACATTGTGGCGCTGAGGGTGGCCAAACGTCATCATTGTGCCACCCTCATAGCATCCGCAGAAAACCGCCCTGCCGCCCTGTTTAGGGTGACCCGTTCCCTCCTCCAACAGAGGGAGCGGGAAGCCCCGTTACAGGGTAGGGCAGAGGAATTTGTGATTTTTCTGCAGGAGAAAACCGCCCAGATACAGAGTGAGCTAGCCCCCATTCATGGCCCAGTGGGATGCCACGAGGGAGATCTTGTTTGGGAGGAGTTTGACCCCGTTACTTCCGAGGATATGGACAGGTTACGTGGGCGACTGCGAGCCACCACATGTTCATTGGACCCGTGCCCCTCCTGGCTTGTACTGGCATCCTGGGAGGTGACACGAGGCTGGCTCCAAGAGGTTATCAACGCATCCTTGAGTGAGGGTTCCTTGCCTGCCTCCCTAAAAGAGGCTATGGTGAGGCCCCTCCTCAAGAAGCCCTCTTTGGACCCAGCTATTTTGAACAACTACCGTCCAGTCTCCAACCTTCCCTTCTTGGCGAAGGTTGTTGAGAGTGTGGTGGCACAACAGTTTCCCCGTCACCTGGAGGAAGTTGACTATCTAGATCCGCGCCAGTCCGGCTTTCGGCCCGGGCATAGCACCGAGACGGCATTGGTCGCGTTGGTAGATGATCTCTGGAGGGCCAGAGATGGGGGATGTTCCTCCATCCTGGTCCTATTAGACCTCTCAGCGGCTTTCGATACCATCGACCATGGTATCCTATTGCATCGGCTGGGGGGGTTGGGGGTGGGAGGCACTGTTTTGCGGTGGTTCTCCTCCTTCCTCTCTGGCCGATCGCAATTTGTGCGGGCAGGAGAGCAGAGGTCGACCCCGAGACCCCTCACATGCGGGGTGCCTCAGGGGTCGGTCCTCTCGCCTCTCCTGTTTAATGCATATATGAAGCCGTTGGGTGAGATCATCCGTGGTTTTGGGGTAGAGTACCATCTGTACGCTGATGACACCCAGCTGTACATATCTACCCCAAACCACCCCAACGATGCCGTAGCGGTGATGTGCCAGTGCCTGGAAGCCGTGCGGATCTGGATGGGAAGTAACGGACTTAGGCTCAACCCGACCAAGACCGAGTGGCTGTGGTTTCCGGCTGCCCGATTCAACCAGCTTTCTCCAACGCTGGCCATAGGGGGCGAACATCTTGCCCCTGTGGATGGGGCGCGCAATTTGGGTGTCCTCCTGGATACCCGGCTGTCTATGGAAGAGCAAGTGACAGCCGTGGCCAGGAGGGCGTTTTACCAGGTTCGCCTGGTTCGCCAATTGCGCCCCCTATTGGATCGGGACGCCCTTCGCACAGTCACTCATGCCCTCGTGACATCCCGACTGGACTATTGTAACTCTCTCTACATGGGGCTCCCCTTGAGGTGCACCCGGAGGCTTCAGTTAGTTCAGAATGCGGCCGCGCGAGCAATTATGGGCACCTCTAGGTTTGCCCACGTAACACCGCTCTTGCGCGAGCTGCACTGGCTACCTGTCGTCTTCCGGGTGCGCTTCAAGGTGTTAGTTATCATCTTCAAAGCGCTCCATGGCTCGGGACCTAGCTATCTGCGAGATCGGATCCTGCCCCACACATCCTCACGACCGATTCGCTCCCACAGAGAGGGGCTTCTCCGGGTGCCGTCCACTAGACTTTGTCAGCGGGCGACGCCCAGGGGAAGGGCGCTCTCTGTGGCGGGCCCGGCCCTCTGGAACGACCTTCCCCCTGATATTAGAACGACCACCGACCTCCGCTCCTTCCGTGTAAAATTGAAGACCCATCTCTTTCGACTGGCCGGCCTTGAATAGTTCTCTCTGTCTTTTAATTATAAATTTTAAATGGGTTTTTAATTTATGTTTTTAGCACGGGTAGATTTATTTAATTCGATTTTAAGAAATATTTGTATTATTGTATATTGTTTTTAATTATGCCTGTGCACCGCCCCGGGTCCCTGTGGGGAGAGGGTGCGGTTAATAAATCCCAATTTATTATTATTATTATTATCTCCCCTAGTCCTTCTTTTCATTAAAGTAGACATACCCAGTTCCTGCAACCGTTCCTCATATATTTTAGTCTCCAGTCCCCTAATCCTCTTTCTTGCTCTTCTCTGCACTCTTTCTAGAGTCTCCACATCTTTTCTACATCGTGGTGACCAAAACTGGATGCCGTATTCCAAGTATGGCCTTCCCAAGGCCTTATAAAGTGGTATTAACCCTCCGTGTGATCTTGATTCTCTGTTGATGCAGCCTAGAACTGGGTTGGCTTTTTTGGCAGCTGCTGCCCACAGCTGGCTCCTATTTCAATGGTTGTCCACTAGGACTCCAAGATCCCTCTCACAGTTACTGCTATTGAGCAAGGCACCACCTATACTGTCCCTGTGCATTTTGTTTTTCTTGCCTAAATGTAGAACCTTACTCTCTTCGCCGTTGAATTTCATTTTGTTAGATAGCAGCCAATGTTCAAAATGAGATGCAGTATTTCTAGTGTGGCCTGAACAAGGAATCGAGGAAAGGAAGGAAGGGAGAGAGAAGGAAGGAAGGAGAGGGAGAGAAGGAAGGAGAGGGAAAGAAGCAGGATAGAGGGAAGGAAGGAAGGAAGGATGGAGGGAAGGAAGGAAGGAAGGAAGGAAGGAAGGAAGGAAGGAGAGGGAAAGCAGAAGGAGGAAAGGAAAGAAGGAAGGAAGGAGAGGGAAAGCAGAAGGGAGGAAGGAAGGAGAGGGAAAGAAGAAAAAAGGAAGGAAGGGAGAGGAGAAGAAGGAGGAGGGAAGGAAAAAGAGGAAAAGAAGAAGGGAAGGAGGGAAGGAGAGGGAAAGAAGATGGAAGGATGGAGAGGGAAAGACAGAAGGAAGGAAAGGAAAAGAAGAAGGAAGGAAGGAGAGGAAAGGAAAGAAGGAAAGAAGGAGAGGGAAAGAAAAAGGAAGAAAGGAGAGGGAAAGAAGGAAGGAGAGGAAAAGAAGAAGGAAGGAAGGAGAGGGAAAAAAGAAGGAAGAACGGAGAGGGAAAGAAGGAAGGAGGGAAGGAAGGAGAGGAACAGAAGAAGAGAAGGAAGAAGGAGAAGAAAAGAAGAAGGAATGAGAGGGAAAGAAGAAGGAAAGGGAAGGAAGGAAAGGAAAAGAAGAAAGAAGGGAGAGGAAAAGAAGGATGGAGGGAAGGAAGGAAAGGAAACGAAGAAGGAAGGAAGGAGAGGGAAAAAAGAAGGAAGAAAGGACAGGGAAAGATGAAGGAAGAAAGGAGAGGGAAAGAAGGAAGGAGGGAAGGAAGGAGAGGAAAAGAAGAAGAGAAGGAAGAAGGAGAAGAAAAGAAGAAGGAAGGAGAGCGAAAGAAGAAGGGTGGGAGGGAGGAAAGTGGAAGGAAGGAAGTTGCTAACACCCCCCCCCCCCCAGGGTTGGTCTGGCCCCCCTCTTTGTCCGGGTAGCCAAAGGCCCGGCTGTTGAACCTGATCCCCCCTGGGAGCAGCAGAGAAGAGCAGCGCCTGGGGCTCCTGCAGGAGGTGCCTCCTTTGGCCACTTGGCCGCTGGGGATCGATGTCTCCCATAGCCTGGCTCCCTTGGGCTGCCTTGACCTCCCCCCCCCCCAGGGCTTGGGGCCTCCATATCTGGTTTCTGGCTCCTTTTACAGCTGTTCTTTTGAAGGGGACCCTTGTTCTCCTCTTAATCGCCCCCCCTCCGCCCCCCCCCCCGGGTGGGCTTCCTGGTCTCCGGCCACAGGTGTGGAGGGAGAGCGGCCGGCAGAGATTAGGAGGAAGGACAGTGAGGCGGCTTGGGAAGGGGGGGCGGGAGTGGGCCTCGTTTGGAGGCCTCCCAAATATAGTCTTCCTTCAACTGCCCTTCCAGGGAGGTGTGTGTATGTGGGGGGGTCTTTTCTAGATGGCCGGCCAAGCCAATCGGCAGGTCTCCCTGCTCCAAGGGAGTGGAGCCAGGGGCTGGTGGGGCCAGAGGCTGAGCTGGGCTTGTAAGGAGGAAGGAGGAAGGGAGGGAGGGAGAAAGAAAAAGAGAGAGAGAGAGAGAAAGGAAGAGGGAGGGAGAGAAAGAAAGAATAAGGCAAGAAGGGAGGGAGGGAAGAAAGGAAGAAAGGAACAGAAGGAGGGATAGAGAAAGAAAGAAAAAGAAAGGAGGGAGGGAGAGAAAGAGAATGAAAAGGAAAGAAAGAGAGAGAGAGAGAAAGTTGGGAGGGTGGGAGAAAGAAAGAAAAGGGAGGGAGGAGGACAGAAAGAAAGAGAAAGGAAGGAAGGAAGGAGGGAGGGAATAAAAGAAGGAAAGAACAAAGGGAGGGATAGAGAAAGAAAGAAAAAGGAAGGAAGAAGAGAAGGAAAAGGAAAGAAAGAAACAAAGAAACAAAGAAAGAGAGAGAGAGAAGGTGAGAGGGCGGGAGAAAGAAAGAGAAAGGGAGGGAGGAGGGAGAGAGACAGAAAGAAAGAGAAAGAAAGAGGCGGGAGGGAATAAAAGAAGGAAGGAACAAAGGGAGAGAGAAAGAAAGAAAAATGAAGGAGGAAGGGAGAAAGGAAGAAAAGAAAGAAGGAAAGAAAAAGAGGAAGGAGAAAGGGGAAAAGGAAGGGAGGAAGGAAAAGGGATGGAGGGAGAAAGAAAAAGAAAGGAAGAGAAGGGAGGGAGAGAGAAAGAAGAAGGAAGGAAGAGAAAGAAAAGAAAAAAATAGACAAGGGAGGGAGGGGAAAAGGAAGGAAGAAGGGAGGGGGAGAATAAAGAAGGAAGAAAAGGGAAAGGAGAGAGGAGATGACAGAAAAGAAGCGGAGAAGAGGAAGGGAAGGAAAATGGGACAGAGAGAGAGAGAGAGAGAGAATCTTGTGCGTTGCAGCAAAAAACAGGATAAAAATCTGCCGGTTCCTAAAATAGAAAACGACACCAGAGGCAGCAAAGATCGAAGTTTGATGTTTATTTTTTTAAGGGGGAGAGATTAAAAAAAAAAAAATCGAGATAATTCAGATTTGGGACAGGAGCTGGAACTGGTGCCTGATGCTGAGGCTGGCTGGGGGATTCTGGGAGTTGAAGTCCAGAAGTCTTCAAGTGGCTTAGGTTGGACACTCCTGCCCTAAATCATGGCCCCCTAGAGCAGGGTTTCTCCACCTTAGCGACTTGAAGTCCTGTGGACTTCGACTCCCAGAATCCCCCAGCCAGCATAGCTGGCTGGGGGATTCTGGGAGTCGAAGTCCACAGGACTTCAAGTCGCCAAGGTGGAGAAACACTGCCCTAGAGGCTCCCTTTAGAAAAGGTACAATTTCTACTTTCTTGAGAAAGGACAGGTATAGTACACACAACTACAGGTAGTTGTCTAGGGAGAGACTCAGTCATCCAGGTCATGGTGGTCCCAAAGGTGTTTTCTTAAGGGACTTTAAAAGTGGACTTTTGTGGGGAAAATGTCATTGAAGACCTTTCACTTCTCATTCCAAGAAGCTTCTTCAGCTCTGACTGAATGGTGGGGAAGGATTTATGCTCCTTGCAGACAGCTGGTCATTTGCATCCTTTGAGAGGGTCCTTGAGGCCACGTGGAGGTTCATCTGTATCCTCAGGGTCTCCTGAGTGGTGCAAATTGGGTGGGCAGCCTCCTTGGAACTGCTGAAAGGACTGTGTTTAAACTGGAGTTAGATGATGTCGTATCCCTCCTCCTCTGTTGAGAGAGGGCTCTTCAATTTGGACATAGATGGCCTCTTTGACCCCTCTTTCAAACCAGCGGTCCTCCCTATCCAAAATGTGGACTTTGCTGTCTTCCAAAGAGCGTCCTATGTCTTTCAAATGCAGATGGACCTCTGAATCTCGTCCTGGTGGGTTTCTTCTCCTATGTCGTGCCATGGGTTTGTGAGGTGGCTGTTTTGTTTCTCCAACCTACAGGTCTGCCCATGGCTCACTGCATTGTAGTGCAGATACCACGTTGCTCAGTTTCTGTCTGGGCGTCTTATCTTTGCGGTGGACAAGGCTTCTGCCTGAGTGTCTTCTTGGGTGTGTAAGTTGCACACCTCTGTTGTGCTAGCTGAATATCCCCCTGAGCTTTTCCCTTATACAAGATGATTGTCATGTTGCTATGCCACAAGAATCAACAAAGACCGATGGCCACGGAGGGCGAAAACGAGGCTTGGAGGGCCGCACGTGGCTCCCCCCACCCACCCGCATCCCATTTTGGCCAGCAGGGTGCTTCAGGAGGTGTCTGTCCCATTTCCCCCCTCCTCCCACCCCTCCAGCCCACGAAGGAGAACTCCAATGCTGATCCATCCCTCGAAGAAATCCAGGTTGTCACCCCTGGTCAGGACCTATCCAACCTACGTCTAGCCCTGGGGTCTCCACACTTGGCAACTTTTTAAGACTTGTGGACCTCAACTCCCAGAATCCCTCGGCCAACCGTGTCTTCGGTGTGGGACCTTGCTTAAAGTCAGGTCTGCCTCTAACGATAACCAAGAAAGAATCCACTCAACTCCATTTTGAAAGAATGAAGGGTACTTTTACTGGTTATGAAAAGATAGCAGCGAGGTAAAGCAAGGTCTGAGACCCAAGCACACAAAATCATACATATCAATATATATCCAACCTCCATTCCCCAACAAACCCCACCCCATTGTCCAATGCGCAATCCACTTAGGGGTCAATACAATACAATACAATAGCAGAGTTGGAAGGGACCTTGTAGGTCTTCTAGTCCAACCCCTGCGTTGGCAGGAACCTTATACCATTTCAGACAAATGGCTATCTAACATCTTCTTAAAGACTTCCAGGGTTGGGCATTCACAACTTCTGGAGGCAAGCTGTTCCAGAGGTTAATTGTTCTGTCAGGAAATTTCTCCTTAGTTCTAAGTTGCTTCTCTCCTTGATTAGTTTCCACCCATTGCTTCTTGTCCTGCCCACAGGTACTTTGGAGAATAGTTTGACTCCCTCTTCTTTGTGGCAACCCCTGAGATATCGGAACACTGCTATCATGTCTCCCCTGGTCCTTCTCTTCATCAAACTAGACATACTCAGTTCCTGCAACCGTTCTTCATATGTTTTAGTCTCCAGTCCCCTAATCATCTTGGTTGCTCTTCTCTGCACTCTTTCCAGAGTCTCCACGTCTTTTCTACATCGTGGCGACCAAAACTGTATGCAGTATTCCAAGTGTGGCCTTACCAAGGCACTATACAGTGGCATTAACACTTCACGTGATCTAGATTCTATCCCTCTGTTTATGCAGCCTAGAACTGTGTTGGCTTTTTTGGCAGCTGCTGCCCACGGCTGGCTCCTATTTCAATGGTTGTCCACTAGGATTCCAAGATCCCTTTCACAGTTACTCCTATTGAGCAAGGTACCACCTATACTGTACCTGTGCATTTATGTACCTGTCATGTAGGTTGCATCTCCAAGAGCATCAGGATGGCATGTAAGACCATTGACCTTGACCACCGCACGGCCCAGCCAGTGGCATGCAAAGTAGATGGCGAGAACATACTCCCTTCTCCAAACGTCCTCCTGCACTATACAGTCCCATTCCCAATTACCAAAGCCCCTCCCTCCCCGTTTCAATGGCAGCCGAAGCAAGCAGTAAAGCGCAGGCTGACATGGTGCCGTTCGGTGTCGCCGTGGGTCGAAATGAAGGATTTGGGAATGCTGTGGCGTTTGACTGCCAGCCACAGCAGTGGTTGAATTCCAGGCGGTCCGGTCCAGTACGGTGGTACCGCTAGTAGCTGGGAGCATTGGCCACCGTACCAGTACGGTGGCTCATTTGACCCACCCGCCTGCCCGCGTTCCATAGCTGCTTATAACGCGACTGGCCAATTGCGCGTGCGTGCACAGCATGCGGCCCCTGCGCGACCACCGCCGAGCACCTGGGTGTCGCAGGGCGGTGGGATGCGCACGTTTGCGCAGCGTGCGTGCGTGGTGAGGATGCCAGGTCCCGAGCGCAGCGTACCGGTTGCGACGGGATCCGATAGCCACCACTGAGCCCCAGGGTCCCACCGCTGCGTTCCTTTATCTCCCCGATGTCTCTCGGACCGGTGTGTCTTTCGAGCGAGCAATGCCGTCACTTGATCTCATCCCTTCCGTCTTTAGGACAGGGACCTGGGTAACCCGATGCCTCCGAGCGGAACAGATTCCTCTCACGTCACCCAACTTCCACCAGATTTCTGGAGCCACTTGGACCGCCCCCCCCCCCCCCGCCGCAGCTGTCGGGAAGGTGGCCTTGGGTTACAAAGTGACATCAGTTTTTGCCAGCTCCACCTGTTGCGGAGGTGTGCGTGTGTTTGGGGGGGGGGAAGACCCTTACAATGGGTGAAAGAAACAGCTGAACTACACGGGTGGTGGGGGAAGCTCCCCAGCTAAGGTCATCGCATGCCTGTCTATCAAGTGGCTTTCCTTTGGGGTCAGGATACAGAAAAGGGGGAAGGAATGGTAGACACACACACACACCCGATATTAAAAGTATCCCAAGTGCCCAAACTGCAACCCCAAACCCACTTATGTTTTTGCAAAGTGCCAACCTGGCAATTGAACCTGAATAACGAGGTTTTACTATGTAAAATAATGATAAACAAGGCAGAGTTCAGCTGATTGTTCTAAGAAAAAGGTGATAAATGCACTTTTATGCCCCTTCATTTTTCCCCCTGCTTTTGAAATATTGTTTAGCAACAATAAAAAAAGAAAAAATTCGTAATATCATTTCTCTCTTTCCCTTTCTCTCCCTCCCTTTCTCTTTCACTCCCTCTCTCTTTCACTCCCTCCTCCTTTCTTTCTTTCTTTCTCTCTCTCTTCCCCTCCCTCTCTCTCTCCCGCCATCCCTCTTTCTCTCCCTCTCATTCTTCCTTTCTCTCCCTCTCTCTCTTTCCCTCGCTCCTTTCTTTCTCTCTCTCTTCTACTCCCTCCCTCTCTCTCCCTCCATCCCTCTTTCTCTTCCTCTCGTTCTTCCTTTCTCTCCCTCTCTCTCTTTCCCTCCCGCCTTCTTTCTTTCTCTCTCTCTTCCCCTCCCTCTTTCTCTCCCTCCCTCCCTCTTTCTCTCCCTCTCTTTCTCCCTTTCTTTCCCTCTCTCTTTCCCTCCCTCCTTCTTTCTTTTTCTCTCTCTCTTCCCCTCCCTCTCTCTCTCCCTCCCTCCTTTTCTCTCCCTCTCGTTCTCCCTTTCTCTCCCTCTCTCTCTTTCCCTCCCTCCTTCTTTCTTTCTCTCTTCCACTCCCTCTCTCTCTCCCTCCATCCCTCTTTCTCTCCCTCTCTTCCTCTCTTTCTCTCCCTCTCTCTCTTTCCCTCCCTCCCCCCTTCTTTCTTTATCTCTCTCTCTTCCCTTCCCTCTCTCTCTCCCTCCTGTGGGAGAAATGCGATGGAGCTGGGCTGGGGCAACAGCATGCCTGCCCAAAGAGAGGCCTCCGAGTGCCATAGGTTCGCCATCACTGCTATAGGACAGGGATGGCGAACCTTTTTCGCCTCGGGTGCCACAAACACACACAAGCTCGTGCTATTGTGCACACTTGGGTGCCCACCCCCATAATTTACTGCCTCCTGTGCTGTGCCCCCTGACATTGCACACATGACACCCCCTGCTGCCCCACGCATGTGTGCATGGCTTTTTTGGAACCTGGGGAGGGCAAAAATGGCCAGCAAAGCCAGAAAAAGCCAGTTTTCTGACTTCCGGTGGGCCTAGTAGGTCCATTTTTCGCCCTCCCAAGACTCCAGAGGCTTTCTAGGAACCCTGGGGAGAGCAAAAAAAGGCCCAACACACAAACCGGAAGTTTAGGAATGGGCTTCCAGGTTGCCCGTTCGGTCCGTTTTTCTCCCTCTGCAGATAGAGACGAAGGACGGAAGAAAAGGAAGAAAGAGAGAGAGAGAAAGAGGAAGGAAGGAGAAGAAAGAAAGAAAGAAAGAAAGAAAGAAAGAGGAAGGAAGGAAGGAAGGAAGGAAGGAAGGAAGGAAGGAAGGAAGGAAGGAAGGAAGGAAAGGAAAGGAAAGGAAAGGAAAGAAGGAGGAAGGGTGGGAAGAAGAAGAAAGAGAGAGAAAGGAAGGAAAGAAGAGAGAGAAAAAGGAAGGAAGGAAAGGCAGGAAGGAGGAAGGGTGGGAAGGAGAAGAAAGAGAGAGAGAAAGGAAGGAAGAGAGAGAGAGGAAGGAAGGGAAGGAAGGAGGGGAAGGAGAAGAAAGAGAGAGAAAGAGGAAGGAAGGAAAGGCAGGAAGGAGGAAGGGTGGGAAGGAGAAGAAAGAGAGAGAGAAAGGAAGGAAGGAAGAGAGAGAGAGGAATGGGGGAAGGAAGAAAGGAAGGAGGGGAAGAAGAAGAAAGGAAGGAAGGAAAAAAAGAAAAGAAGGGAGGAGGGGAAGGAGAAGAAAGAGAGAGAAAGGAAGGAGGCTTCAGGAGGGCCACAAATGGCTGAAAATCAAGGCTGAAAATCAGCTGGCCAATGCCTCGCCTGCTGCCCTCAGAAATGGCTTAGCTATTGGAGTAGGATAAAAGATTGGCTTACGGAGATTATAGGAACCACCTTTCAACTAAAACCAGATTCTTATTTATTAGGGATAAACCCCGGAGGCATACTAATACAATAGCAGAGTTGGAAGGGACCTTGGAGGTCATCTAGTCCAACTCCCTTCCCAGGCAGGAAACCCTATACTGTTTCAGACAAATGGCTTCCCAACATCCTCTTGAAGACTTGCAGTGTTGGGGCATTCACAACTTCTGGAGGCAACTTCTGTTCCACTGATTAATTCTTCCAACTGTCAGGAAATTTCTCCTCAGTTCTAAGTTGCTTCTCTCCTTGATTAGTTTCCACCCATTGTTTCTTGTTCTGCCCTCAGGTGCTTTGGAGAATAGCTTGACTCCCTCTTCTTTGTGGCAACCCCTGAGATATTGGAAGACTGATATCATGTCTCCCTTGGTCCTTCTGTCTATTAAACTAGACCTACCTAGTTCCTGCAACCGTTCTTCATATGTTTGAGCCTCCAGTCCCCTAATCCTCTTTGTTGCTCTTCTCTGCACTCTTTCCAGAGTCTCCACATCTTTTCTACATCGTGGCGAACAAAACTGGATGCCGTATTCCAAGTGTGGCCTTACCAAGGTCTTATAAAGTGGTATTAACCCTTCACGTGATCTTGATTCTCTCCCTTTGTTGATGCAGCCTAGAACTGTGTTGGCTTTTTTGGCAGCTGCTGCACACAGCTGGCATAAGGAAGAGAGACTGGTATCTTTTCACACACATTACCATTGCAGCCAGAATAACATACGCACAGTTTTGGAAAGGGAAAGAACTACCCATCAGACCAACTAATTATCAACAAAATCTTCTGGTGTGCTGAATGCGACAGACTAACATATATTCTCAAAGACAGACAGGAAGCAATATTTTATCAAAGTTGGGGGAAATGGTACGACTTGATAGAGGTAAAGGGATTACGGGATTAGAGATAGGGAAGGATATACAATGTAGATAGTAAATAAAATGTATGGAGCAGTAGCAGCTATGGGGAATTGATATATGTAAGATATAGACAAATAGAAATAACTGGAATATCTGGGAATGTAGTAAGATGGTATAGGATGTTACTTGGTAACTGTGTACATATAGGGGGTGGGTTACTCCCAGTTGTGTCTGTGTAGTTTTGTCTTGTCAATGTCTTATTTATGTTCTTTTTTCTGTTACTAATTTACAATAAACTTATATTAAAAAAGAAAGAAAGAAAGAAATGGCTTACGAGTGCCACCTGTGGCACCCGTGCCATAGGTTCGCCATCCAGCTATAGGATCTATGGGGGTTTATTTTTCTCCGCCGCAGACATTAAAAGAAAAACAAAATCGAGCCAAACCACACAAGCAATTAATTCTCGCCAGTCCCCAAAGCCGGCTTGAAGGGAAAAAAAAACAACCAATGCTTTTACTCGCTTATTGAATGATAAAAGAGGAAATGGAAGAGAGAGAAAAATTGCAATTCCTATCTATTTTCGGATGTGGTTACAAATGGCTTATTGAGCAGGCAGCTTAAAGCCGTTTAATTAGCAGGCAATCAATCTGCTTTTCCCCATCGAGGGGGAAATATTTGCCCTTAACATGTGCGTGTGTGTGTGTGTGTGTGTGTGTGTGTGTGTGTGTGTGTGTGTGTGTGTGTGAAATCCACTGGATGTTTCCCCCCCTCCCACTTCATTTTAATGCAACAGGACAGCCAGGGTCTTCCCTCCATGGGAATTCCTCCCTTCCTTCTCTTTAGCCTCCTCTTTATCCTCCTTCTCCCCCTCTTTCCTTTCTTCTCCTCCTCTTCCTCTTTCACCTTCTCCTCCTTCCTCCTCATTTTTCTCCTTCTCGTCCATCTCCTCCTTCTTCCTTCTCTTCCTCTTCCTCCTCCTCCTTCCTCTCCCCCTCCTTCTTCCATCTACTTCTCATCTTTCTCCTTCTCTCCTCCTCCTCTTCCTTGTTCTTCTCTTTCCTCCTTCTCCCCTTCTCTTTCTTCTCCTCCTCTTCCTCCTCCTTCTGCTTCTCATCTTTCTCATTCCCTCTTCCTCCTTGTTCTTCTCCTCTTGCCTCCTTCTCCTCCTCTTTCTTCTCCTCCTCTCCTCTTTCTTCCTCTTTCTCCTCCTACTCTTTCTCCTTCTCTTTCTTCTGCTTCTCATCTTTCTCCTTCTCTCCTCCTCCTTCTCTTTTCTCTTTCTTCTCCTCGTCTTCCTCTTCCTCCTCCTCCTGCTGATCATCTTTCTCCTCCTCCTCCTTCCTCTTTCTTCTCCTCCTTGTCCTTCTCCTCTTTCCTCCTCCTTCTATGCCTTCCTCTTCTTCCTTATATAATTATTATTATATAATAATAGCAACATAATACAATGCTCAACAAATGTGTGAGAAGTGTGGGAAACAATCATAACTCCTTTTTTTCAATGCTGTTGTAACTTTGCACAGTCACTAAATGAGTGGTCGTAAGTCCGAGGACCTGCTACCTGCAGGGAGGCCTCGACTCAACTATCATGACTGTTCAAAGTCACAGCATCCGTGAAAAAAGGAATTTAAGGAGGTCCTCATACTTACAATTATAGCATTCCCATAAACGGCTGATCAAAATACAGACGCTTGGCAACCGACTCACATTTACGACGGTCGCAGTGTCCCGGGGTCAGGTCATTGCCCTTTTGTGACCTTCCGACAAGCAAAGTCCATGGGGGGCAGGGGGGGTGAAGCTGGATTTTATTGTTGTCTGATTGTATTATTTTAATTTTCCTGTGCACCGCCCTGAGCCCGATTGGGGAGATAGGAGCGGTATAGAAATTGAATAAACAGTAAACAGATTCGCTCAACAACCGGGTTACCAACTTAACAACTGCTGTGATTCACTTAACAACCGTGGGGATGAGAAGAGGTTGAGGTCTACCTGTATATGAAGAAAAGCACTTTGGTGTTCCTTTTATACAGGCCGTTTGGCTGCTCAATCCTCTTTGATTCGTTTGTGATCCCATAATCCTTCCGGTTTCAACCTCCAGAGGCAATTCTTAAATTCCCAATTTCTACGGTCTTCCAACCCCCCTTTTTATGTTTTTTCCTGGCTTGCCTTTCTTTCCTCCACAACTCTTAGTAGCACACATCCTCGTACACAATCATTTGTCACTTCCTTCAAGGTAAAACCCTTGGCCACAATTTCCCTTCCACCCACAACACTCTCCCTCCTTCTCTCTCTCTCTCTCTCTCTCTCTCTCTCCAGAGATGCCTACCTGCCTGCATCTATCTATCTATCAAACTATCTATCTATCTGTTTATCTATTTATCTATCAAACTATCATCTATCTATCTATCTATCTATCTATCTTCTATCTATCTATTTATCTTCTATCTAACTATCTTCTATCTATCTATCTATCTCTATCAATCAGCTATCTATCTATCTATCTATCTATCTATCATCTATCTACCTTCTATCTATCTATCTTCTATATCTATCTTCTATCTATCTATCTATCATCTATCTATCTTCTATCTATCTATCTTCTATATCTATCTTCTATCTATCTATCTATCTATCTATCTATCTCTATCAATCATCTATCTATCTATCTATCTATCTATCTATCTATCTATCATCTATCTATCTTCTATCTATCTATCTATTTATCTATCTATCTTCTATATCTATTCTATCTATCTATCTATCTTCTATCTTATCTATCTATCTATCGTCTATCTATCTATCAAACTATCTATCTATTTATCTATCAAACTATCATCTATCTATCTATTTATCTATCAAACTATCATCTATCTATCTATCTATCTTCTATCTATCTATTTACCTCCTATCTATCTATCTTCTATCTATCTATCTATCTATCTATCTCTATCAATCTATCTATCTATCTATCTATCATCTATCTATCTTCTATCTATCTATCTATCTATTTATCTATCTATCTTCTATATCTATCTTCTATCTATCTATCTATCTCTATCTATCTATCTATCTATCGTCTATCTATCTATCAAACTATCTATCTATTTATCTATCAAACTATCATCTATCTATCTATCTATTTATCCATCAAACTATCATCTATCTATCTATCTATCTATCTTCTATCTATCTATCTATCTATCTATCTATCTATCTATCTATCTATCTATCTATCTATCTATCTATCTATCTATCTATCTATCTATCTATCTATCTAGACAGACAGACAGACAGACAGACAGACAGATACCTGCCTGCCTCTATCTATATATCTACCTACCTACCTACCTATCTCAAGAGCTCCGGTGCAGTCGTTAGAATACAGTATTGCAGGTTAATTCTGCCAACTGCCAGCAGTTCAATTGTGACCGGCTGGACTAGAAGGCCTCCCAGATCCCTTCCCGCTCTATTATTCTAAATACTGCATTCCACAGCTGCTGCGTTCATTTCCCCACAGCCAATCTAGAGTCGCAGGGCGTGTGAATCCCCGAGACAAAGGAGCAGGTCGAGACACCTTGCCGGCTGCCGAAACAAGGGGCCCCTTTTTTTGGCCTCTCGCCCAAGCCGGCGAGAGTGTGGGGCGGGCCCGGTTGGAAACGGTAACTTCATCCTGCCAACCAAGAGCTTGACCTCCTCTCCCCCCCACCCCCAGGGGGTGTCCTGTGAAGCCCTGGGACTCCCGGGTGGAAAAAGGCATCCAGTAACGGCTGCTGGAACTGGGGGGGTGGGGTGGCCCTCCGCAAGAATGAGAGATGGCGGTAACCTGACCCGGGAGATTGAGAAAAGACTGCAGGAAGAAAACGAAGGGAGAGAAGAGAATTCAGTGAATGGAGAGCAAAAGATGGCTTAAGAGGCCCTGGGAGATCAGGTGGCGTGGAGGAGACGCGGGGTGGGCTCGCTTTGTGTCGGGAGGGGGGGCGAAAGGACGACCCTGGACGGCCATAGGACAAAGACGAGATTCCTCGAGGAATTTGGCAGAGGAGGGGAAAGAAGAAGGCAGTTTGCTGTGGCCGTCGGGTGGGTCGGTGCCTGGCTAGTAGCACCTGAGCCTTGGCCAGTCCTGATTGCCCCCTGGTCAGTGGATGATGGCCAGTTGACCGTAAGAGAAATCTTCTCTCCGGTGTCCAAGCTGGATCTGCCATCCCAGGTGAGCTCAGGAAGGTCTTCCCAATTACAGGTAAAATCGAGCTGGGGAAGGGGACGGGGTCTGTCTTCCGATATCTCAGGGGTTGCCCCAAAGAAGAGGGAGTCAAGCTATTCTCCAAAGCCCCTGAGGCCAGAACAAGAAGCAATGAGTGGAAACTAATCCAGGAGAGAAGCAACTTAGAACTGAGGAGAAACTTCCTGACAGCGAGAACAATGAATCAGTGGAACAGAAGTTGCCTCCAGAAGTTGTGAATGCCCCAACGCTGCAAGTCTTTAAGGAGATGTTGGATAGCCATTTGTCTGAAACGATATAGGGCTTCCTGCCTAGGCAGGGGGTTGGACTAGAAGACCTCCAAGGTCCCTTCCAATTCTGTTATTCTGTTCTGTTGTTCGGGCTTTTTGGTGGTAGCCCCAAAATTCAGGCCTAGGAGATCTGGGGCAGGATTGTCCTTGGCAGGGAGATAGGGAAGGCTGTTGTGGCCCACATTGTATAAGGTAGTCCTTGACTTATGGCCACAATGGAGCCCAAAATGTTTGTTGCGAAACCACTGTTAAGTGTGTTTGGCCTCATTTGATGAACTTTCTTGCCACCGTTGTTAAGCGAAGCCCTGCAGTTGTTAAATTAGTAACGTTTAAGTGAACCTGGCTTCTCTGTTGACTTTGCTTGTCAGAAGGTTTAACGTGGCCATGAGGATGCTGGAACGGTCGTGAAAAATGATCACGTCACAAGAGACAGAGAGAGATACTAGACAAATGATGGATGGATGGATGGATGGATGTTAGATAGATGATAGAATGCTATAGACAAGATAGATAGATAGACAGACAGACAGACAGACAGGGATGGATGGATGGATGGATGGATGGATGGACGGACAGACAGGAAGGATGGATAGATAGATAGATAGATAGATAGATAGATAGATAGATAGATAGACAGACAGACAGACAGACAGACAGACAGACAGACAGACAGACAGACAGGGATGGATGGATGGATGGATGGATGGATGGACGGACAGGAAGGATAGATAGATAGATAGATAGATAGATAGATAGATAGATAGATAGATAGATAGATAGATAGATAGATAGATAGATAGATAGATAGATAGATAGATGGGCAGGCGGGCAGGCGGGCAGGCAGGCAGGCAGGCAGACAATGATAGACAAGATAGATAGACTAGATAGATAGGTAGGTAGGCAGGCAGGCAGGCAGGCAGACAAGATAGATAGACAGGCAGATAGACAGGCAGATAGACAGGCAGATAGACAGACAATGATAGACAAGATAGATAGACTAGGTAGGTAGGTAGGTAGGTAGGTAGGTAGGTGGATGGATGGATGGATGGATGGATGGATGGATGGATGGATGGATGGATGGATGGATGGATGGATGGATGGATGGATGGATGGATGGATGGATGGATAGATAGATAGATAGATGGAATGATAGTAACTATAGACAAAGATAAATAGAGAGAGAGAGAGGCAGAGAGACACACACAGAGAGAAAACCAGATAGACAGACAGAAAGATAGATAGAGAGATATATAGAAAGAAAGAGATAGAGCCAGACAGATAGAACGAGATAGAGGCAGATAGATGGATAGAGACAGACAGACAGAAGAAAGAATGGGGGAGGGAGGGAGCTGGAGTGATGGATGGAGTTTTAGTTTCTTTTGCGCCACTAAAACGGGACACCGCCATTTTCAAGCACCCTGGGAGATGCATTTCGACTGTCAACGTCTAACTTATCTGCTTTTCTAAGCCCAATCCAAATTTTTGGACATTAATGATTGCTTGAAAATAATTTCTTTCCTATAATTGGGCTCCCCAGCCGGCTGTAAATATGAGAAACTTAAGCCTCATCCGGAGAGCCAAAAATCTATAAGAGGCTGGAACATTTCGATGTATTTAAAATTACAGGCGATTAATACAATTAGTCTCCAGTCGGAAACTGTAAAAAAACGCCCTGCGCGTGTTACTTCTGGAGAAGAGGCTCTGAGATCGGAGCCTCTTGAACGCTCCAATTCTTCTGGAAAAGAGGGGTGACATTCCATATTTTGGGGCAAATCCTGGGGTGGGGGGCGTGGCAAGTGTGCAAGGACCCTCTTGAGTTGGTTGTAGGCGTGAAGGTGGTGAAGGGGCCAGCCTAGAAACCGGGAGACTGGGAGTTCTAGTCAGTGGCGGGATTCCATTTTTTTTCACTACCGGGTCGGTGGGCGTGGCTTGGTGGGCGTGGCAGGGGAAGGATACTGCAAAATCCCCATTTCCTCCTGATCAGCTGGGACTCGGGAGGCAGAGAATAGATGGGGGCGAGGCCAGCCAGAGGGAGGTATTTACTGGTTCTCTGCACTACTCAAAATTTCCACTAATGGTTCTTCAGAACTGGTCAGAACCTGAATACCATCTATCTGTCTGTCTGTCTGTCTGTCTGTCTGTCTGTCTGTCTATCTATCTACCTACCTACCTACCTACCTACCTATCATCTGTCTGTCTGTCTGCCTGTCTGTCTGTCTGTCTATCTATCTATCTATCTATCTATCATCCATTCACTACCATATCTATCTATCCATCCATCCATCCATCCACTACCATATCTCTATCTATCTAGCTAGCTATCTGTCTGTCTGTCTGTCTGTCTGTCTTCTGTCTGTCTATCTATCTATCTATCTATCTATCTATCTATCTATCTATCTATCTATCTATCTATCTACCTACCTACCTACCTACCTACCTATCGTCTGTCTGTCTGTCTGTCTGTCTGTCTGTCTGTCTATCTATCTATCTATCTATCTATCTATCTATCTATCTATCGTCTGTCTGTCTGTCTCTGTGTCCATCTATCTATCTTTTGTCTATCTATCGTCTGTCTATCGTCTGTCTGTCTATCTATCTATCTATCTATCTATCTATCTATCTATCTATCTATCTATCTATCTTCTATCTATCTATCTTCTATCTATCTATCTATCTATCTATCTATCTTCTATCTATCTATCTATCTATCTATCTATCTATCTATCTATCTATCTATCTATCTATCTATCTATCTATCTAGCCATCCATCCATCCATCCATCCAGTGGTGGGATTCAATTTTTTTTTACTACCGGCTTGGTGGGCGTGGCTTAGTGGGCGTGGCAGGGGAAGGATACTGCGAAATCCCCATTCCCTCCTGATCAGCTGGGACTCGGGATGCAGAGAATAGATGGGGGCGAGGCCAGCCAGAGGTGGTATTTACTGGTTCTCTGAACTGCTCAAAATTCCTGCTACCGTTTCTCCAGAACCTGTCAGAACCTGCTGAAGGTCACCTCTGGTTCTAGTCCTGCCTTAGGTCTGAAAGCTAACTAGGTGGTTTTGGGCCAATCACCAGGCGACTGTGAGTTCTAGTCCTGCCTTAGGCAAGGAAGCTAGCTGGGAGACTTTGAGCCAACAACTAGGAGGCTTGTGAATTCTAGTTCCGCTTTAAGCATGGAAACCTGATGGATGACGTTGGGCCATTCACCAGGAGACTGGGAGTTCTAGTTCCGCCTTAAGCATAAAAACCTGCTGGATAACTTTGGACCATTCACCAGGAGGCTGTGACTTCTAGTTCTGCCTTAGGCATGAAGCCAGCTGGGAGGCTTTGGGCCAATCACCAGGTGACTGTGAGTTCTAATCCTGCCTTAGGCAAGGAAGCTGGCTTGGAGACTTTGGGCCAACCACTAGGAGACTGTGAATTCTAGTTCCGTCTTAACCATGGAAACCTGATGGATGACATTGGGCCATTCACCAGGAGACTGGGAGTTCTAGTTCCACCTTAAGCATGGAAACCTGATGGATGACGTTGGGCCATTCACCAGGAGACTGGGAGTTCTAGTTCCGCCTTAAGCATAAAAACCTGCTGGATAACTTTGGACCATTCACCAGGAGGCTGTGACTTCTAGTTCTGCCTTAGGCATGAAGCCAGCTGGGAGGCTTTGGGCCAATCACCAGGCGACTGTGAGTTCTAGTCCTGCCTTAGGCAAGGAAGCTGGCTTGGAGACTTTGGGCCAACCACTAGGAGACTGTGAATTCTAGTTCCGCCTTAAGCATGGAAACCTGATGGATGACTTTGGGCCATTCACCAGGAGACTGGGAGTTCTAGTTCCACCTTAAGCATAAAGGCCTGCTGCTGGATAACTTTGGACCATTCACCTGGAGACTGCGACTTCTAGTTCTGCCTTAGGCATGAAGCTAACTGGGAGACTTTGAGACAATTACCAGGAGACTGTGAATTCTAGTTCCGCCTTAAGCATGGAAACCTGATGGATGACGTTGGGCCATTCACCAGGAGACTGGGAGTTCTAGTCCTGCCTTAGGCAAGGAAGCTGGCTTGGAGACTTTGGGCCAACCACTAGGAGACTGTGAATTCTAGTTCCGCCTTAAGCATGGAAACCTGATGGATGACGTTGGGCCATTCACCAGGAGACTGTGACTTCTAGTTCTGCCTTAGGCATGAAGCCAGCTGGGAGGCTTTGGGCCAATCACCAGGTGACTGTGAGTTCTAATCCTGCCTTAGGCAAGGAAGCTGGCTTGGAGACTTTGGGCCATCCACTAGGAGACTGTGAATTCTAGTTCCGTCTTAACCATGGAAACCTGATGGATGACATTGGGCCATTCACCAGGAGACTGGGAGTTCTAGTTCCACCTTAAGCATGGAAACCTGATGGATGACGTTGGGCCATTCACCAGGAGACTGGGAGTTCTAGTTCCGCCTTAAGCATAAAAACCTGCTGGATAACTTTGGACCATTCACCAGGAGGCTGTGACTTCTAGTTCTGCCTTAGGCATGAAGCCAGCTGGGAGGCTTTGGGCCAATCACCAGGTGACTGTGAGTTCTAGTCCTGCCTTAGGCAAGGAAGCTGGCTTGGAGACTTTGGGCCAACCACTAGGAGACTGTGAATTCTAGTTCCGCCTTAAGCATGGAAACCTGATGGATGACTTTGGGCCATTCACCAGGAGACTGGGAGTTCTAGTTCCACCTTAAGCATAAAGGCCTGCTGCTGGATAACTTTGGACCATTCACCTGGAGACTGCGACTTCTAGTTCTGCCTTAGGCATGAAGCTAACTGGGAGACTTTGAGACAATTACCAGGAGACTGGGAGTTCTAGTTCCGCCTTAAGCGTAAAAGCCTGCTGGATAACTTTGGACCATTCACCAGGCAACTGTGAGTTCTAGTCCTGCCTTAGGCAAGGAAGCTAGCTGGGAGACTTTGGGCCAACCACTAGGAGACTGTGAATTCTAGTTCCGCCTTAAGCAGGGAAACCTGATGGATGAACGTTGGGCCATTCACCAGGAGACTGTGACTTCTAGTTCTGCCTTAGGCATGAAGCCAGCTGGGAGGCTTTGGGCCAATCATCAGGTGACTGTGAGTTCTAGTCCTGCCTTAGGCAAGGAAGCTGGCTTGGAGACTTTGGGCCAACCACTAGGAGACTGTGAATTCTAGTTCCGCCTTAAGCATGGAAACCTGATGGATGACGTTGGGCCATTCACCAGGAGACTGGGAGTTCTAGTCCTGCCTTTGGGCCAACCACTAGGAGACTGTGAATTCTAGTTCCGCCTTAAGCATGGAAACCTGATGGATGACGTTGGGCCATTCACCAGGAGACTGGGAGTTCTAGTCCTGCCTTAGGCAAGGAAGCTGGCTTGGAGACTTTGGGCCAACCACTAGGAGACTGTGAATTCTAGTTCCGCCTTAAGCATGGAAACCTGATGGATGACGTTGGGCCATTCACCAGCAGACCGGGAGTTCTAGTTCCGCCTTAAGCATGGAAACCTGATGGATGACGTTGGGCCATTCACCAGGAGACTGTGACTTCTAGTTCTGCCTTAGGCATGAAGCCAGCTGGGAGGCTTTGGGCCAATCATCAGGTGACTGTGAGTTCTAGTCCTGCCTTAGGCAAGGAAGCTGGCTTGGAGACTTTGGGCCAACCACTAGGAGACTGTGAATTCTAGTTCCGCCTTAAGCATGGAAACCTGATGGATGACGTTGGGCCATTCACCAGCAGACCGGGAGTTCTAGTTCCGCCTTAAGCATGGAAACCTGATGGATGACGTTGGGCCATTCACCAGGAGACTGGGAGTTCTAGTCCTGCCTTAGGCCTGAAAGGTAGCTAGCTGACTTGGAGCCATTCCCCGGGAGACGGCAAGTTCTAGTTCCACAACTGGGTGTCTTTCATCCTGTCCCACTCTGTCAGCCCAACCCACCTCCCAGGGTTGTTGTGGTGGTGGGAGGAGAAAGAGGAAGGAGGAGTGTTTCCCCTCTTGGGTTGCTTATAAAGTCAGAAAGGCAGCATCCAAGCCAAATAAATAAGAATAATAAGACCGCTCCATTCCCAGCCGGTGACCTGCGGGGTCAGCACCAGGGGGGGAGGAAACGATGCGGAAAAACGGAAGCCTTCCTGGGCTGAGGCCAAAACTCCCCTTTTGATTTAAAGGCCCTTTAAAAAGCCATCTCAAGCACGCCTTCCCCACCGGCAGGCAGCAAGCAGGGTGTGGGTGGGTGGGTGTTTGTGTGTGTGTGTGTCAAAGGGGGATGGAGAGAGGCCATAATTTATGGGCCTGGGGCACAAGCCCTTCACACAAAAAACCAATTTGCAAGGATGCAAATCACACGGTATAAATCTTCCTTCAGAGCTGCTGCAGCACCGTTCCTACCCACCCACCCCCAGCTCCTTAAATCCTTTTCCTAAGCCAGCCCTTTGCTCCTATCTTGGGCTTAATCGTGGTTTAGTGTTTGCGCCGGGCTGCAAATGCAGTATAGAAGTCTTTTATTGGCCAAGTGTGATTGGACACACAAGGAATTTGCCTTTGGTGCAGATGCTCTCAGTGTACAGAAAGAAAAATATCATACATTCATCAAGAATAACAAGATGCAACACTTAGGGATAGTGAAAGTTACTAATAAGCTATCAAATCGTACTAGGAAATAAATAGAAACAATGGAATGGAATGGAATGGAATGGAATGGAATGGAATGGAATGGAATGGAATAGAAATAAGGAATAAGGAATAATGATAGAATAGAATAGAATAGAATAGAATAGAATAGAATAGAATAGAAATAAGGAATAAGGAATAATGATAGAATAGAATAGAATAGAATAGAATAGAATAAAATAGAATAGAATAGAATAGAATTCTTTATGGGCCAAGTGTGATTGGACACACAAGGAATTTGCCTTTGGTGCAGATGCTCTCAGTGTACAGAAAGAAAAATAACATACATTCATCACGAATAAAAAGATGCAACACTTATTAGTGAAAGTTACTAATAAGCTATCAAATCGTAGTAGGAAACGAATAGAAACAATGGAATAGTAGCACCTGTGAAAGGGATCTTGGAGTCCTAGTGGACAACCATTGAAATAGGAGCCAGCCGTGGGCAGCAGCTGCCAAAAAAGCCAACACAGTTCTAGGCTGCATCAACAGAGGGAGAGAATCAAGATCACGTGAAGGGTTAATCCCACTTTATAAGGCCTTGGGAAGGCCACACTTGGAAGACGGCATCCAGTTTTGGTCGCCACGATGTAGAAAAGACGTGGAGACTCTGGAAAGAGTGCAGAGAAGAGCAACAAAGAGGATGAGGGGACTGGAGGCGAAAACATAGAGAAACGGTTGCAGGAACTGGGTATGTCTAGTTTAATGAAAAGAAGGATCAGGGGAGACATGATAGCAGTCTTCCAATATCTCAGGGGTTGCCCCAAAGAAGAGGGAGTCAAGCTATTCTCCAAAGCACCTGAGGGCAGAACAAGAAGCAATGGGTGGAAACTAATCAAGGAGAGAAGCAACTTAGAACTGAGGAGAAATTTCCTGACAGTGAGAACAATCAATCAGTGGAACAGAAGTTGCCTCCAGAAGTTGTGAATGCCCCAACACTGGAAGTCTTTAGGAAGATGTTGGATAGCCATTTGTCTGAAACGGCATAGGGTTTCCTGCCTAGACAGGGGGTTGGACTAGAAGACCTTCAAGGTTCCTTCCCACTCTGCTATTGTATTGTATTGTATGTGGCACGTGTGCCATAGGTTCCACAGCCCTCTTCTATCCCTGTACATGTGGTTTTTTCTTCCTTTTCTTTAAGAGGCTGCAGGGCCTTCTGTTAGGAAGCCGCAGCACTGAATACCTGAAGCTTGGAGACTAGATGATCTCCAAAGCCTCATCAGATCTTTCCTTAGCAAGATGCTGCAGAGTTGCAGGCGGCTCTGCTTATTGGGGGATTAGATATCCCAGGACGGCACCAACACCCCCCCCCCCCACCTAAAATGCCCAGAAAGGCAAAAATACGATAACCCAGACTGGAGGGGGGAGGAAAAGGCTGCCTTTTTGTGGGCAAGGCCTGACTTGTTTTGTACAAGAAAATCAGCATGTTTCTAGTCCTCATTGGATAGGGCAGTAATAAATAAAATTAATGAGTGCGCAGAGTCGGATAGATTAACAAAATTAATTAAAGGAAAAAAGGACTCAGAATTCTATAACTCGTGGAAGAGGTGGTATAACTCAGGGGTCTGCAAAGTCGGCTCTTTTAAGACTGGTGGACTTCAACTCCCAGAATTCCCCAGCCAGCTTGGCTGGCTGGGGAATTCTGGGAGTTGAAGTCCACCAGTCTTAAAAGAGCCAACTTTGCAGACCCCTGGTATAATTGGATACGGGAACGACCGAATAATAACAACTG
>CM077643.1:20382269-20444769 GCA_039707465.1 Rhabdophis nuchalis
CTCCTTCCCTCTCCTCACCTCACCTTACCTTCTTTGTCCATTTTCCTTCCTTCCTTCCTTCCCCCTCCCTCCCCTTCACTTCCATCTGTATGTATGTATGTATGTATGTATGTATGTATGTATGTATGTATGTATGTATGTATGTATCTACCTACCTACCTATCTACCTACATCTGCCTGTCTGCCTACCTACATCTATATATCTATCTTATTCCTTTCTTTTCCTTTCCTCACTTCACCTTACCTTAACTTCTTTGTCCATTTTCCTTCCTCCCCCCCTCTCTCCCCTTCACTTCCGTATGTATGTACGTACCTACCTACCTACCTACATCTGTCTGCCTGCCTGCTGCCTACCTACCTGCATCTCTCTCTCTCTCTATCCATCATCTGCCTGCCTGCCTACCTACCGACATCTCTACCTACCTACCCACCTACCTACCTATCATCTGCCTGCCTGCCTGCCTGCCTACATATCTATCTATCTATCTATCTATCTATCTATCTATCTATCTATCTATCTATCTATCTATCTATCTACTTACCTACCTACCTACCTACCTATCATCTGCCTGCCTGCCTACCTACCTACATATCTATCTATCTATCTATCTATCTATCTATCTATCTATCTATCTATCTATCTATCTATCTATCTACCTACCTACCTACCTACCCACCTACCTACCTATCATCTGCCTGCCTGCCTGCCTGCCTGCCTGCCTGCCTACCTACCTACCTATCTACCTACCTACCTACCTACCTACCCACCTACCTACCTATCATCTGCCTGCCTGCCTGCCTGCCTGCCTACCTACCTGCCTGCCTACCTACCTACCTATCTACCTACCTACCTACTTACCTACCTACCTACCTACCCACCTACCTACCTATCATCTGCCTGCCTGCCTGCCTGCCTACCTACCTACCTACCTGCCTACCTACCTACCTATCTACCTACCTACCTACCCACCTACCTACCTATCATCTGCCTGCCTGCCTGCCTGCCTGCCTGCCTACCTACCTACCTACCTGCCTACCTACCTACCTATCTACCTACCTACCTACTTACCTACCTACCTACCCACCTACCTACCTATCATCTGTCTGCCTGCCTGCCTACATCTATCTATCTATCTATCTATCTATCTATCTATCTATCTATCTATCTATCTATCTATCTATCTATCTATCTATCTATCTATCTATCTATCTCCCTCATTTCCCCCCTTCCCCCCTCCCTCTCTCTCTCTCTTTCTCTCTCTCTCTCTCTCTCCCTCTCCATCCATCTCTTTATCTCTCCAATTAAGGCCCTCCCCATAGTCCTTCTATCACCCCCAAAGATGCTTGTGTCCCTCTCGAGGGCTGTTTCTAGAGTGAGATATGGGGTGGGTGGGGGTGGGGGGATGTTTGGGGGAGAAGGCGCGAAGAACGGGGGCGGGATGGTGGTGTAGCCAACTTAGAAACAATGAAGATTGTTTGGCGAAGGCTGATTCATTTGGCTCTTGTTTTTAATTTGGCGGCTCGAAATAGCAGCCATCTCATCGGCTGCGATCCACGTTTTCGTGTTCATTGTCACCTTTTGGGATGGGGAAGGGAAAAAAACGTTCCACTGGAACAAAGAGGGTGGGTGAAAATCCCCCTCCCACTCCCAAATATGAGCTCTCCCTGTCCCTCTTCCCGCCTCCTATTCCATGTCGGTTAAAAAGTATCTGCAGGGCCCGGTTGAAAGTCCTTCAAACAACTCCAAAGGGGAGGAGTGAAGGAGAAAAAACAGATTGGAAATCGGAGGTGAAGTGGGCCAGGGTTGAATGGAGAAAACTTCTGATAGCCTTGAAGAATCTGGGTCATTTCTTGAGGGAAAATATACAATACAATAGCAGAGTTGGAAGGGACCTTGGAGGTCATCTAGTCCAACCCCCTGCCTAGACAGGAAGCCCTATACCATTTCAGACAAATGGCTGTCCAACATCTTCTTAAAGACTTCCAGTGTTGGGACATTCACAACTTCTAGAAGCAGGTAGTTCCACTGGTTAATTGTTCTCACTGTCAGGAAATTTCTCCTCGGTTTCAAGTTGCTTCTCGCTTTACGACCACGTTGCCAACTTAACCGCCGCAGTGACACACTTAACAACTGTGGCAAGACGGGTCGTAGAATGAAGCAAACATTGCTTAACAAATGTCTCGCTTAGCAACAGAAGTGTTGGGCTCCACTGTGGTTTTAAATCGAGGACTGCCTGGGGAAGCCCTGAGGCCTTCTCTAAGCCGGAAGAAATTCAGGTAGTCCTCAACTTACAGCCGTTCGTTTAGTGACCGTTCGAACTGCCCTGAAAATACTGATTTATGACCAGTTCTCATACTTAACAACGGTTGCAACCTCCTTATGGTCATGTGATCAAAATTTGGGTGCTTGGCAACTGTATTTTTGAAGTTTGCGACATCCCAGAGTCATGTGATTCCCATTTACGACCGTCTTGGCTGGCTTCCAACAAGCAAAGTCCATGCGGGGAGCCAGATTCACTTAACGACCACAGGGGATTGCTTAACACCTCACCCAACAACTCTGTGAAGTGTGTGGAAGATTGTGGAAGTTTGCAGTAGTGGAAAAGAGAGGAGCAGGGAATGGAATGGAGCATCCATTGTGAAAAGCTGACATTTTCCCCTTTGCTAAAATTGGATGGAAGATTCCACTGGTATCTTGTCTGTCAGTGCCTAGAACGGTCCTCTTTAACCTGACAACACAAGGACAGAGTGGGACTACAATTCCCATAGTTCTCAGCAGCAATGGGAAACCTGGGAGTGATTTCCATGTGACTAGGCCCTTATGAGTTCTGTCGATTGATAACTGATTCATACATAGAAAATCTTTAGTGTCATGGAGTTGTTTTAAGACAATTGGACTTCAATTCCCAGAATTCCCCAGGCAACATACTTTAAGATAATTGGACTTCAACTCCCAGAATTCCCCAGCCAGCATCCTTTAAGATAATAGGACTTCAACCCCCAGAATTCCCCAGCCAGCATCCTTTAAGATAATAGGACTTCAACTCCCAGAATTCCCCAGCCAGCATCCTTTAAGATAATAGGACTTCAACTCCCAGAATTCCCCAGGCAACATCCTTTAAAACAATTGGACTTCCACTACCAGAATTCCCCAATTAGCATCCTTTAAGATGAGTGGACTTCGACTCCCAGAATTCCCCAGCCTGCATACTTTAAGATAATAGGATTTCAACTCCCAGAATTCCCCAGGCAACATCCTTTAAAACAATTGGACTTCCACTCCCAGAATTCCCCAGCCAGCCTCCTTTAAGATAATTGGACTTCAACTCCCAGAATTCCCCAGCCAGTCTCCTTTAAGACAATTGAACTCCCAGATTTCCCCAGCCACCATCCTTTAAGATGAGTGGACTTCGAATCCCAGAATTCCCCAGCTGGCATCCTTCAAGATAATTGGACTCCCAGAATTTCCTAGCCGGCATCCTCCTTTAAGACCTGTGATTTCCCAGAATTCCCCAGTTAGGATGCTTTTGAGATGGACTGAAATGTACTGGGTTATCATCAACGATTGATTCACTTTCAATCGTATATACCCTGTGCTTCAACCGATGAGGACTAGAATGTTGAGCCGCCCTGCCACTACCACCTCTCCTTGGGACGCAGAAGGCCCAGCGTCTCCGATGACCTCCAAACTCCTCTTCTCTGAGCCGGTTTTCTTCTGCTTCCCGCGAAGCAGGATTCGAATCCCGCCTGGATTATTTGAACTCCCAAGTTCTTTATTTTTAGCTTATTTTTATTTTTCTCAACCGCCCAGCAACGTCCCGTCCCAGATAAATTAGGTGTGTTCAAAGGGGACTAATACAATGAGCCGGCATGTCAGGTGGGTTATAAGGCTATTACATAAATCTGGGAACAAGAATCATAATGGCATTATATAAATCCTTCACACAGCACAATTTCCAAGGCAATGCAGCAATCCGGCCACCGCATTTCAAGAATGGAGGGGAGGGTTTGGGGTGGGATGTGGCAGCAGCGAGGAAAAGATTTCAGACGGGAATCGATGAGAAGGGCTGCAGCGCTGTTCCCCTTGGAGGGATAGGCCGACCAATTTTAAGATGCTTATTTCTCCCCATCCCCTTGGTTTAAATATAAAACGAGGGGAGAGAACAGGGGAGAGCGTTTCTCAGACTGCAATTCGGAATTTGTAGCCGTTCCTGAGATATTGGAAGAGTGTTACCATTACAATAGAATAACAGAGTTGGAAGGGACCTTGGAGGACTTCTAGTCCAACCCCCTGCCTAGGCAGGAAACCCTGCACCGCTTCAGACAAAGGGTTCTCCAACATCTTGTGTATAAAATATCTTCCAGCGTTTGGAGCATTCACAACTTCTGGAGGCAACTTCTGTTCCACCGATTCATTGTTCTCATTTTCAGAAAATTTCTCCTCAGTTCTAGGTTGCTTCTCTCCTTGGTTAGTTTCCACCCATTGCTTCTTGCCCTGCCCTCAGGTGCCTTGGAGAGTAGAAAAACAAAATTACAGAATAACACTTATGAATTCCACCTACATTGCTTGTTTTTAGATAATTAGTTTTAGTTATTTATTTATAAAGCACATGTTCCCTAGAGCGAATCTTCTATCTCTGCGGGAGTCCCCGCTCTCGCAGGTTTGGCCCTTTGATCTATCTAGGGCCCATCTTGATGATGGTTTTATTAACCCGGAGAGATGGGCGAAGCGCGGCCTTAGGGGGGTTTTAGTGCGTAAATTGCGTAAATTGTCTTTTTTAGGGGGTACCAGGGAGGGGGGTGGGCAGAGACAGATAGAGACGGAAGACCAGACAAGTAGGAAGGGCCAGGCCAGCAGCCGACGGAGGGAAGCGGAAGGAGCCGATAGGAGGGGGGACACACAAGTCGTTCCGCAGGAGGGCATACCAATTCAGAGGGTCGTGGGGAGAGGCAGGGCCGAGGGGAGACAAATCTCATTCTCCCGGTTGGTGGCACGTAGCCGTTGGTTGCAAGCGGTCGGGTGCCACAACCCCTGCAGGCTAGGTGGTCAGGGAGTACAGAGCCAGGGCCTGCGGCTGATGTTCTGCAATGCCAGGTCCGTTGTCAACAAAGCCCCCCTCATTAGTGACCTTGTGTCAGAGGGGGAGCCGGACCTGGCTGGAATTGCGGAGACCTGGTTGGGCCACGAGGGAGGACTCCCCCTCGTTGAAATGTGCCCACCAGGCTACTGCGCTTTTCATCAGCCCCGGGCCCTAGGCAGGGGCGGTGGGGTAGCGGTCATTGTTAAGGAAGGTCTTGAGCCGAGAGAGACCATTGTGCCACAGACCACCGGCTGTGAGTCCCTTTGCGGAAGTGGGGCCTAGGGCGGCAGTTGGGCTTGCTGGTTGTATACCTGGCTCCCCGCTATGTAGCACCAGCCCTGCCCGAGCTCCTGGAGGTGATCGCTATGGTGGCAGTGGAGACCCCCAGACTTGTAGTCATGGGGGACTTTAATCTGCCATCGTTGGGCGAATCATTCGAGGCAGCTCGGGAGTTCACGGCTTCCATGATGGCCATGGACCTGACCCAACTAATTCAGGGCCCCACTCACGAGGGTGGACATACGCCGGACCTCATCTTCGTCTCAGGCCAATGGAAGAGTGATCTGGGTATAGGGGATATAGTCATCACGCCCTTGTCATGGTCAGATCACTCACTTCTCCAGCTCGACTTTCCGACCGCTGCTCCCCTCCGCGGGGAGGCGGAACCGGAGTCACCAATCTGGTTCCGCCCCAGGCGCCTGATGGACCCGGATGGGTTCCAGACGGCGCTTGGGCCATTTCCTGTACCCTTGACCCGTGCCCCGATGGAGGACCTCACGGCCGCATGCGGCCGTGGGAGCCTTGGATCGGGTCGCGCCCTTGCAGCCTCTCTTGCGGCGGCGAACCACCCTGGCTCCTTGGTTTACCGAGGAGCTGCAGGTGATGAAACGCCGCAAGAGATGCCTAGAGAGAAGATGGAGGTATACCCGATCTGAATCTGACCGGACACAGGTAAGAGCCCATTTACAGACTTACATTGTGGCGCTGAGAGTGGCCAAACGCCATCATTGTGCTACTCTCATAGCATCCGCAGAAAACCGCCCTGCCGCCCTGTTTAGGGTGACCCGCTCCCTACTTCAACAGAGGGTGCAGGAAGCCCCGCTACAGGGTAGAGCAGAGGAATTTGTGATTTTTCTGCAAGAGAAAACCGCTCAGATACAGAACGAGCTAGCCCCCATTGATGGCCCAGTGGGATGCCACGAGGCAGATCTTGTTTGGGAGGAGTTTGACTCCGTTACTTCCGAAGATATGGACAGGTTACGTGGGCGACTGCGAGCCACCACATGTTCATTGGACCCGTGTCCCTCCTGGCTTGTACTGGCATCCTGGGAGGTGACACGAGGCTGGCTCCAAGAGGTTGTCAACGCATCCTTAAGTGAGGGTTCCTTGCCTGCTTCCCTAAAAGAAGCGATGGTGAGGCTCCTCCTTAAGAAGCCCTCTTTGGATCCAGCTCTTTTAAACAACTACCGTCCAGTCTCCAACCTTCCCTTTCTGGCGAAGGTTGTTGAGAGTGTGGTGGCACAACAGTTTCCCCGTCACCTGGAGGAAGTTGACTATCTAGATCCGCGCCAGTCCGGGTTTCGGCCCGGGCATAGTACCGAGATGGCATTGGTCGCGTTGGTTGATGATCTCTGGAGGGCCAGAGATGGGGGTTGTTCCTCCATCCTGGTCCTATTAGACCTCTCAGCGGCTTTCGATACCATCGACCATGGTATCCTATTGCATCGGCTGGAGGGTTTGGGGGTGGGAGGCACCGTTTTACGGTGGTTCTCCTCCTACCTCTCTGGCCGATCGCAATTTGTGTTGACAGGGGGGCAGAGGTCGACCTCGAGACCCCTCACATGTGGGGTGCCTCAGGGGTCGGTCCTCTCGCCCCTCCTGTTTAACACATACATGAAGCCGCTGGGTGAGATCATCCGTGGTTTTGGGGTAGAGTACCATCTATACGCTGATGACACTCAGTTGTATATATCTACCCCAAACCACCCCAACGATGCCGTAGCGGTGATGTGCCAGTGCCTGGAAGCCGTGCGGATCTGGATGGGAAGTAATGGACTCAGGCTCAACTCGACCAAGACCGAGTGGCTGTGGTTTCCGGCTGCCCGATTCAACCAGCTCACTCCATCGCTGGCCATAGGGGGCGAACATCTTGCCCCTGTGGATGGGGCGCGCAATTTGGGTGTCCTCCTGGATGCCCGGCTGTCCATGGAAGATCAGGTGACAGCCGTGGCCAGGAGGGCGTTTTACCAGGTTCGCCTGGTTCGCCAATTGCGCCCCCTATTGGATCGGGATGCCCTTCGCACAGTCACTCACGCGCTCGTGACATCCCGACTGGACTATTGTAACTCTCTCTACATGGGGCTTCCCTTGAGGTGCACCCGGAGACTTCAGCTAGTCCAGAACGCAGCCGCGCGAGCAATTATGGGAACCGCCAGGTCTACCCATGTAACACCGCTCTTGCGCGAGCTGCACTGGCTACCTGTCGTCTTCCGGGTGCGCTTCAAGGTGTTAATTATCATCTTTAAAGCGCTCCATGGCTCGGGACCTAGCTACCTGCGGGATCGGATCCTGCCTCATACATCCTCACGGCCGATTCGCTCCCACAGAGAGGGACTTCTCCGGGTGCCGTCCACTGGACTTTGTCAGCGGGCGACGCCCAGGGGAAGGGCTCTCTCTGTGGCGGGCCCGGCCCTCTGGAACGACCTTCCCCCCGATATTAGGACGACCACGGACCTCCGCTCCTTCCGTCTTAAATTAAAAACTCATCTTTTCTGTCTGGCCGGCCTGGGATAGTCTCTCTGTCTCTGGGGCTTTATTGGGTAGTTTTTAGTATAGTTTAGTTTTAATAGGGAATTTTAGCGCAGGTTAGGTTTAATTTGTTTTTAAGAAATGTCTGTATATTTTTATTGTTTTTATTCTACCTGTGCACCGCCCCGAGTCCCTATGGGTAGAGGGGGCGGTTTATAAATATTAAATTATTATTATTATTATTATTATTATTAACAGAGTTGGAAGGGACCTTGGAGGTCTTCTAGTCCAACCCCCTGCCTAGGCAGGAAACCCTACACTATTTCAGACAAATGGCTATCCAACATCTTCTTAAAGACTTCCAGTGTTGGGGCATTCACAACTTCTGGAGGCAACTTCTGTTCCACTGATTCGTTGTTTTCACTGTCAGGAAATTTCTCCTTAGTTCTAAGTTGCTTCTCTCCTTGATTAGTTTCCACCCATTGCTTTTTGTCCTGCCCTCAGGTGCCTTGGAGAATAGCTTGACTCCTTCTTTGTGGCAACCCCTGAGATATTGGAAGACTGCTATCATGTCTCCCCTAGTCCTTCTTTTCATTAGACTAGACCTACCCAGTTCCTGCAACCGTTCTTCATAGGTTTTAGTCTCTAGTCCAGAGGTCTCATTCTTGCGGCCCGCGGGCCAATTGCAGCCCGCAGGACGGTATCTTGTGGCCCCCACCGTGATATGAAAGTATAATATTATATATTATAATATTAATATAATATATAATGTAATATTAATATGCGGTCCAGCCTCACCCAGACTCTGCCTCCAGCGGCCCCCAGGTAAATTGAGTTTGAGACCCCTGCTCTAGTCCCTTAATCATCTTTTTTCGGCATTACTTCCATCGGCGTTACTAGCTGGTATCCTGAAAAATGACTTATGACCATTTTTAACACTTTTAAGTTTACTTTATTGTCATTGCACCTCGTACAACGAAATTAAATTCAATGCCATCTTTCAACTTACGACCATTTGCAGTATCCTCGTAGTCACGCAATCCAAATTCAGGCGCTTGGCAACGGATTCATATTTATGACCGTTGCAGTATTCCGGGATCATGTCATTCTGATAGGGGGACGCCAGATTTGCTTAACAACCGTTTTATCCATTTAACAACGGCTGTGATTCACTTAACAACGGTAAGCAAGGAAGGTCGTAAAGCGAGACAAAACTAACTTCGCCACTGTCTGGCTTTGCAACAGAAATGTGGGACTCCAATGTGGTCGTAAAGTCAAGCGGTGCGATGGCCTAGAAGTGAGTTCGATCCTAGGTAGAGGCAGATATTTCTCTCTCTGGGCACAATGAGAATAGATCTGTTGAACAAAACTCTGCATTGGCAACAGGAAAGGCATTAGGCCAGTAAATACTCAGCTCCATTCAGTTGCCCCGACTCCACCCTGCAAGTGATTGCGGGGTTATTAAACAACAACAACATAATTGTGGTTGTAAGTTGAGGATTAACTCACTGTAGCTTTCTGGGACATTAACAGAACCGGCTCACAAACAGTGTTGGTTGCAGTGAGGTTGTCGGCGACATAATTTCTCGCCGTGATCAGGAAGCATCCAAAAGAGACATTCCCGTTTCCCCCTAAAAAATACAGCTTCTGCCATGGTGGGTTTCAACATTTTTTAGAACCTCTTCTGTAAGTGTGGCCTGCTTTGTGGGTGTGGCTTGCCGGCCATGTGATCGGGTGGGAGTGGCTTTGCCAGCCATGTGACTGGATGGGAGTGGCTTGCCAGTCATGTGACCGAGTGGGAATGGCTTGGCAGTCATGTGTCTGGGTGGGCGGGGGAAACTTGTCAAATGTGGTGAAACTCACTTAACAATGCTCTTGCTTAGCAACCAAAATGTTGGCTCAGGAACTCTGGCATTTGAAGCACCCAAGTCTTAAAGCTGTCCAGTTACCAGACCCTCGCACCCCTCACCCTTTAGGAAAAAAAACAAACCCAGGGGTGTTCTAACTTGAGAGCTTTAAGACTTGAGGACTTCAACTCCCAGAATCCCTCCTCTCGCTCTTCATCCTGATGATGGGTGGACGGGCAGGGGGAGGGAGCTGGAACCGGTTCTACACGACCCTGGAGATTTGTGGAACCTCTTCTAGAGAAGAGCTTAGAACTGGCAGGAACCCAGCCCTGAGCTTCTGGGATGGCAGGCTAGGGGCGTTCAGAAACATCTGGTGGGAATGATGGCAGCCACCGCAGTGCCTTCCCCCTGGGGGGGGGGGGGAGCGGAGGAGGTGGGAGAAGCAACTTAGGACCATGTCCAAAAATGGTTCCAATGCAAACAATGGGGAAGCAGGTGGCGATGAGTCACGGAAATTCCGTGGAGAGCACGAAAGAAGGGAAGGAAAATTTGGAGCTCCTTAGAATGTTCTCTTTGGACCTTCTGGTGGATTCGTGTGTCTCATCTTCGCTGCAGGAGCCCTCGGAGTATCTTCTTTCTACCCCCCCTTCCCCCATTACCACAACCCTGCGAGGAAGGTTGGGCAGAGAGGGAGGGGCGGGCCCAAATTCCTGCTACTGATTCTCTGAACTACTCAAAATTCCTGCTACTGGTTCTCCGAACTACTCAAAATTCCTGTTACCAGTTCTCCCAACTACTCAAAATTCCTGCTACCAGTTCTCCGAACTACTCAAAATTCCTGCTACTGGTTCTCCAAACTACTCAAAATTTCTGTTGCGTGTTCTCCGAACTACTCAAAATTCTTGCTACCAGTTCTCCCAACTACTCAAAATTCCTGCTACCGGTTCTCCCAACTACTCAAAATTCCTGCTACCGGTTCTCCCAACTACTCAAAATTCCTGCTACCTGTTCTCCGAACTACTCAAAATTCTTACTACCTGTTCTCCCAACTACTCAAAATTCCTGCTACCTGTTCTCCGAACTACTCAAAATTCTTACTACCTGTTCTCCCAACTACTCAAAATTCCTGCTACCGGTTCTCCCAACTAATCAAAATTCCTGCTACCAGTTCTCCAAACTACTCAAAATTCCTGCTACCGGTTCTCCCAACTACTCAAAATTCCTGCTACCGGTTCTCCCAACTACTAAAAATTCCTGCTACCGGTTCTCCCAACTACTCAAAATTCCTGCTACCTGTTCTCCCAACTACTCAAAATTCTTACTACCTGTTCTCCCAACTACTCAAAATTCCTGCTACCGGTTCTCCCAACTACTCAAAATTCCTACTATCGATTCTCCCAACTACTCAAAATTCCTGCTACCGATTCTATGAACTACTCAAAATTCCTGCTACCAGTTCTCCAAACTACTCAAAATTCCTGCTACCGGTTCTCCCAACTACTCAAAATTCCTGCTACCGGTTCTCCCAACTACTCAAAATTCCTGCTACCTGTTCTCCGAACTACTCAAAATTCCTGCTACTGGTTCTCCCAACTACTCAAAATTCCTGCTACCTGTTCTCCGAACTACTCAAAATTCCTGCTACCGGTTCTCCCAACTACTCAAAATTCCTACTATCGATTCTCCCAACTACTCAAAATTCCTGCTACCGATTCTATGAACTACTCAAAATTCCTGCTACCAGTTCTCCAAACTACTCAAAATTCCTGCTACCGGTTCTCCCAACTACTCAAAATTCCTGCTACCTGTTCTCCCAACTACTCAAAATTCTTACTACCTGTTCTCCCAACTACTCAAAATTCCTGCTACCGGTTCTCCCAACTACTCAAAATTCCTACTATCGATTCTCCCAACTACTCAAAATTCCTGCTACCGATTCTATGAACTACTCAAAATTCCTGCTACCAGTTCTCCAAACTACTCAAAATTCCTGCTACCGGTTCTCCCAACTACTCAAAATTCCTGCTACCTGTTCTTCGAACTACTCAATATTCCTGCTACCGGTTCTCCCAACTACTCAAAATTCCTACTATCGATTCTCCCAACTACTCAAAATTCCTGCTACCGATTCTATGAACTACTCAAAATTCCTGCTACCAGTTCTCCAAACTACTCAAAATTCCTGCTACCGGTTCTCCCAACTACTCAAAATTCCTGCTACCGGTTCGCCCAACTACTCAAAATTCCTGCTACCTGTTCTCCGAACTACTCAAGATTCCTGCTACCTGTTCTTCGAACTACTCAAAATTCCTGCTACCGGTTCTCCCAACTACTCAAAATTCCTACTATCGATTCTCCCAACTACTCAAAATTCCTGCTACCGATTCTATGAACTACTCAAAATTCCTGCTACCAGTTCTCCAAACTACTCAAAATTCCTGCTACCGGTTCTCCCAACTACTCAAAATTCCTGCTACCTGTTCTCCCAACTATTCAAAATTCTTACTACCTGTTCTCCCAACTACTCAAAATTCCTGCTACCGGTTCTCCCAACTACTCAAAATTCCTACTATCGATTCTCCCAACTACTCAAAATTCCTGCTACCAGTTCTCCAAACTACTCAAAATTCCTGCTACCGGTTCTCCCAACTACTCAAAATTCCTGCTACCGGTTCTCCCAACTACTCAAAATTCCTGCTACCTGTTCTTCGAACTACTCAAAATTCCTGCTACCGGTTCTCCCAACTACTCAAAATTCCTACTATCGATTCTATGAACTACTCAAAATTCCTGCTACCAATTCTCCAAACTACTCAAAATTCCTGCTACCGGTTCTCCCAACTACTCAAAATTCCTGCTACCAGTTCTCCCAACTACTCAAAATTCCTGCTACCTGTTCTCCGAACTACTCAAAATTCCTGCTACCGGTTCTCCCAACTACTCAAAATTCCTGCTACCGGTTCTCCCAACTACTCAAAATTCCTGCTACCGGTTCTCCGAACTACTCAAAATTCCTGCTACCAGTTCTCCGAACTACTCAAAATTCCTGCTACCAGTTCTCTAAACTACTCAAAATTTCTGCTACCGGTTCTCCGAACTACTCAAAATTCCTGCTACCAGTTCTCCCAACTACTCAAAATTCCTACTATCGATTCTCCCAACTACTCAAAATTCCTGCTACCTGTTCTCCGAACTACTCAAAATTCCTGCTACCGGTTCTCCCAACTACTCAAAATTCCTGCTACCAGTTCTCCAAACTACTCAAAATTCCTGCTACCGGTTCTCCCAACTACTCAAAGCTCCTGCTACCGGTTCTCCCAACTACTCAAAATTCCTGCTACCGGTTCTCCAGAACGTTCTTGATTTCACCCCTGGTGCACATGCGCACTCAGTGCCAAAAGGTTCGCCATCCCTTGTATAGGGTTTCCTGCCTGACCAGAGGGAGGGGGGTCAGACTAGAAGACCTCCTACGTCCCTTCCAATTCTGTTATTCTATTTCCACCCGATTCATTGCAACTTTAAGATTTGGGGGACTTCAACTCCCAGAATTCCCATGCCAGCTTGGCTATGCCAGATGCGGGCACATTTTGAAGTTCCCTTGCGTGGCACACGATGTTTTAGAGGGCACCAGGAATTTTGAAATCTACCCATTCTTACAATTTTTTTAAAAACGAGGCAAGTCTGCAAAAATAGCTCGAAAAAGGGGGTGGGAATTTCTCACTCTCCGTTTGTCCTTTGACGGCACAGATGTCGGTTCTGGACCAGATACAGAATACAAATTTAATTATCTCATATTGTTTGGATGTGGGATGTCTCAGGCATCGTTGGCTCCAAAGCTGTTTTGGTTGAGCGAGAAGGAAAAGAATTAGCAAGATTTTTTTTCGGCAGCCATAGAGGCCTCTAAGGCCAAAATCTACTGCAGGAAGTAAGCACCCACCCCTCGTAAAAAATGAGATATGTTAGGAAATATTAAGAATATTTCCCCTAAAAGGGAGGCAGAAACTCACACACACGCACCCCCACCGTTGCCAATGGGCCATTAAGGGCCTGGGCCAGTCCATTCTACATAACAAAGATCTACTACAGTGGTGGGATTCAGGTTTTTTTTACTACCGGTTCTGTGGGAGTGCTTTGGTGGGCATGTCAGGGGAAGGATACTGCAAAATCCCCATTCCCTCCCCACTCCAGGGAAAGGATACTGCAAAATCTCTATTCCCTCCACACTCCAGGGGAAGGATACTGTAAAATCCCCATTCCCTCCCCACTCCAGGCAAAGGATACTGCAAAATCTCTATTCCCTCCACACTCTATGGGAAGGATGCTGAAAAATCCCCATTCCTTCCCCACTCCAGAGAAAGGATACTGCAAAATCTCTATTCCCTCCACACTCTATGGGAAGGATGCTGAAAAATCCCCATTACCTTCCCACTCCAGGGGAAGGATATTGCAGAATCCCCATTCCCTCCACACTCTATGGGAAGGATGCTGAAAAATCCCCATTCCTTCCCCACTCCAGGGGAAGGATGCTGTAAAATCCCCATTCCCTCCCCACTCCAGGGGAAGGATACTGCAAAATCCCCATTCCCTCCCCACTCCAGGGGAAGGATACTGTAAAATCCCCATTCCCTCCCCACTCCAGGGGAAGGATGCTGCAAAATCCCCATTCCCTCCCCGTTCCAGGGGAAGGATACTGCAAAATCCCCATTCCCTCCTCACTCCAGGGGAAGGATGCTGAAAAATCCCCATTCCCTCCCCATTCCAGGGGAAGGATGCTGAAAAATCCCCATTCCCTCCCCACTCCAGGGGAAGGATGCTGAAAAATCCCCATTCCCTCCCCACTCCAGGGGAAGGATACTGCAAAATCACCATTCCCTCCCCACTCCAGGGGAAGGTTACTGTAAAGTCTCCATTCCCTCCTGATCAGCTGGGACTTGGTTGGCAGAGAATAGATGGGGGCAGGGCCAGCCAGAGGTGGTATTTACCGGTTCTCCGAACTATTCAAAATTTCCACTACTGGTTCTCCAGAACTGGTCAGAATCTGCTGAATACCACCTCTGATCTGCCTCCTTCAGGCAGAGCCATAGGAGGAATGACCCAAAGCCTCTTCATTACATCATCACCCAGCAAGAGTCTACCAATCCGGGGACACAGGCATCCTATAAGGTTACCTTTGCATGGCCCCACGAGAGTCTGACAACCAATCAGAATACAAGCTCGACTTCAAAAGCCCAGAGAGGGCATAAAACCCAGGCACTCTCAGCATCTCTGCCCTTTCTCTCCCAGGACCTCAAACCATGTGGTCCTGTCCACCATTAAAACCATCTTTCCAAGCATCCTCCATGTTTCCTGTCTCTTTTGCCCCACTTGGAATGGAACCCGGATGGACATTTCTTCCAACACCACCAATATTAATAAACCGAAGCAAAAAGCTATTTTTGAACCAATCAAAAGCACGTTCAGGTGGTCCTCGCTTTACGACCAAACTTGAGGCCCAAAGTTTCCAAGAGAGTTGCGAAGTTTTCTCCCGTTTTATGACGCTTTTTTACCCCACGGTGGTTAAGCGAATCGCTGCCGTTGTTAAGCGAATTACACAGACGTTAAGTGAATCCACCTTCCCCACCCTCACTGACTTTGCTTGTCAAAAAGGGAATCACGTGACACACACACCCCGGGACATTGCCTCGCCCTCTCGCCCCTCCTGTTCAACACGTATATGAAGCCGCTGGGCGAGATCATCCGTGGTTTTGGGGTGGGATATCATCTGTACGCTGATGATACTCAGCTGTACATATCCACCCCAGACCACCCCAACGATGCCGCCGAGGTGTTGTCCCGGTGTTTGGAGGCCGTACGGATCTGGATGGGTAGTAACAAACTCAAGCTCAACCCGTCCAAGACTGAGTGGCTGTGGCTTCTGGCACCCCGGTTCAGCCAGATTACTCCAACTCTGGCCATTGGGGGTGAAACACTGGCCCCCGTGGAGAGGGCGCGCAATTTGGGTGTCCTCCTGGACTCCCGGCTGTCCATGGAGGACCATGTGGCGGCCGTGGCCAGGGGGGCGTTCCATCAGGTTCGCCTGATGCGCCAATTGCACCCCTTACTGGACCGGGCTGCCCTTCGCACAGTCACTCAAGCACTCGTGACATCCCGACTCGACTACTGTAATGCTCTCTACATGGGGCTTCCCTTGAGGTGCACTCGAAAGCTACAGCTAGTCCAGAATGCAGCCCCGCGGGTGATTACGGGAGCTCCTAGACACTCCCATATAACACCGATCCTGTGCGAGCTGCACTGGCTTCCTGTGGTCTTTCGGGTGCCCTTCAAGGTTTTGACGACCATCTTTAAAGCGCTCCATGGCTCGGGACCTAGTTATATGCGAGACCGTCTCCTGCCCCATACATCCCTTCGACCGATCCGCTCCCACAGAGAGGGCCTTCTCAGGGTGCCGTCGGCCGGGCAATGCCGACTGGCGACACCCAGGGGAAGAGCCTTCTCTGTGGCAGGCCCTGCCCTTTGGAACGACCTATCCCCTGAACTTCGCATCATCTCGGACCTCTGCCTCTTCTGCCAGTGTCTAAAGACACACTTTTTTCACCAAGCCGGCCTAGCATAACCTCCGCTGTGACTATTTTAGACAGTTTTAATTTTGGGGATTTTAATTGGATTTTAGCGCAGGATGGGTATTTAATATGTTTTAAATTTTGATTTTGTACATGTTTTTATATTCCTGTGTGCCGCCCTGGGTCCTCTTCGGAGAAGGGCGGGGTATAAATCTAATTTTTTTTTAAAATTGCAACCATCATAAATACGTGTCAGTTGCAGAGACTCTGAATTTGGATCACGTGACCCAGGGGCCGTAAGTGTGAAAAACGGTCACTGTTTTCACTGCTGTTGTAACTTCAGACGGTCACTAAACAAAAGCCACAAAGGTCACACTAGATTATTTTGGCAGAGAGTCCAAATGCAGTGGTTTTTCAACTTTAAGATGCGGAGACTTCAACTCCCAGAATTCAATTCCCAGGGCTGGCTGGGGAATTCTGGGAGTTGAAGTCCCCACATATTAAACATCAGGAAGAGAAGGTTGTCAGTGGGTGTATAAGAGTTCATGACTTGACAGAGACATGGTAACAAGGTCAGCCAATGAATAGACACGGCAACTGGGTCAGCCAATGAGGGCTGTTTGGAAACCGAAACTGTATTTGCTGGCGACAGCCAGGAGCCTGGGCGTGGCTTAGCTTAACTTCTGTACTAAAGCTGCATTCTGTGCTGATCTCTAAAACTAGTCTGCTGGTCTGAACTGAAACTCTTCTGCCTGTGTTTGCTTGTATTTGCTTCCACGTTGGAAAACCTGCTTTTGGTATTTTACCCTTCTTTAACAAATGAACAGAGTTAGAAGGGACCTTGCAGGTCATTTGGTCCAACCCCCTGCCCAAGCAGGAGACCCTACATCTGCATCATCATCATCATCATCATCATCATCATCATCATCATCATAATAAAAAAAAATTTTTTAAATTTGTAGACCGCTCCCTCTCCCCGAAGGGACTCGGGGCGGTGCACAGGAGAATTAAAAACATACAAACATAGATACATCATAAATATATAAAATCAAATTAAACAATTTATCCCTGCGCTAAAAATCCTAAAAACAATTTATATGTTCAGACTAAAAAGATCCTCTACCTAGGATCGAACTGTGGGACCTCAGGGTCTTTAACAGATGAACAGAGTGGGAAGGGACCTTGCAGGTCATCTAGTCCAACCCCCTGCCCAAGCAGGAGACCCTACATCTGCCTCTACCTAGGATCGAACTGTGGGACCTCAGGGTCTTTAACAGATGAACAGAGTGGGAAGGGACCTTGCAGGTCATCTAGTCCAACCCCCTGCCCAAGCAGGAGACCCTACATCTGCCTCTACCTAGGATCGAACTGTGGGACCTCAGGGTCTTTAACAGATGAACAGAGTGGGAAGGGACCTTGTAGGTCATCTAGTCCAACCCCCTGCCCAAGCAGGAGACCCTACATCTGCCTCTGCCTAGGATTGAACTCACAACCTCCTGATGGGGAGGCGAGAGCTCCACCTCTAGGCCACAGCAGCGGGTAGAGTGTGCTATATTATATACTAGCTAAATACCCATGCTCCGCTAGGAAACTATGTTTCTTACAGCTTGAAAGAAACATACAGCTTACAGCTTGAAAATTAATGAGTAGTTACCTCGCCTGTCCCCTTCTCTCGCTCAGGCTGGCCTCACGGCCTTCGCTCAGGGGCACGCTTTTGGGCGCGCGCATGCTTTATGTGTGCTACACACACATGCACAGAAGTAAAAAAAATCCTGATAGAACTGGTACCTACTGGTCCGAACTGGTAGGAACCCACCTCTGCCACAGAAGCCTCTCCTATCTTATCCCCTTCTCTCCCTCAGTCTAACTCCTTAGCATCAGAATGTTTTTCAAGTGGGGAGGGGGAGTAGAATGTCTAAACTCCCAGCCCGCAGGATGGATGACTCACACGCTGGCCATGCCCACGCCTAAGTGGCAGTTAGAACAGAGTTCTTTTCAGGTGGGGAGGGGGAGTAGAATGTCTAAACTCCCAGCCCACAGGATGGATGAGTCACACGCTGGCCACGCCCACACCCAAGTGGCAGTTGGAACAGAGTTCTTTTCAGGTGGGGAGGAGGAGTAGAACATCTAACTCCTTAGCATCAGAGTTTGTTAATAATAATATAAGAAATACTAATGATCTAATGGTCATTTTGAAAAATCCTTTCTTGGCGAGCACCTAGAAGCCAAGGGGAACATATGGGCCAAATTTCAAATTTGTAGGCTTTACGGTTCTGAAGATTTTGTGATGATGCATGCGTGGTATTTCACTTGGATAGATAAGATGATAGATAGATACATAGAGAGAGAGAGAGAGAGAGAGAGAGAGAGAGAGAGAGAGAGAGAGAGAGAGAGAGAGAGAGAGAGAGAGAGAGAGAGAGATACAATAATACAATAGCAGAGTTGGAAGGGACCTTGTAGGTCTTCTAGTCCAACCCCCTGCGTGGGCAGGAACCTTATACCATTTCAGACAAATGGCTATCCAACATCTTCTTAAAGACTTGCAGTGTTGGGGCATTCACAACTTCTGGAGGCAACTTCTGTTCCACTGATTCATTGTCCTGTCAGGAAATTTCTCCTTAGTTCTAAGTTGCTTCTCTCCTTGATTAGTTTTCACCCATTGATAGAGAGATAGATAGATGTTAATGAGTCCTGCTGAATTGGTTACCTGGTTTCTGGATGTCATTGCTGCAACAAACTCTGACAAAGGTGGCCCCAATTGGTCCTCTGTCCTTCTGCTTCTTGACCAACTACCATGAACCGATATGTGTTTGCGGTTGGGTGTGCAAAGCATATTCAACCTCTTGAAAAGGGAGCCAAGGAGAGTTCTCAGCTCACTGCCAGGTCTTCCTGGCAGAGGAACTTCCCCAGTGGATTTCTTTGTTGGCAGAAGAAGCTTGTTAAATCAGTGTTGGGCTTGGAGAAGGCGCCGGGGAATTTTCTGAAGAGCTGAAGAAGCAAGTCAATAGATCATTGAACGCGTCAACCCCAAAGCCCTCCCTGGAGACAACATTGACCAAACACTAACTAGCACTTGTTGGATGCATTATGTGAAGATCTGTCTTAAGAGAAGTCTCCAAGGCTGGGAAAGAGGGAAGGGAAGAGAAGAAGAGGACAACCAGTGAGAAGATGGGGTGGACTTAGTTACAGAGGTGATGAATGGACCATCGAAGGTCTGAAGGACAAGGTTGGGGAAGAGATCTTCCCGGACAAAATTCACCTATGTCATCGTTAAGAGCCCATACACATTTGATGGTCCATGATCCTTTTCGATCAGGGATGGGAGGCCAACAGGAAATCTCTAGGTTGGTGGAAGTGGACAGCATTCCTTAGAACCCTGATGGCGAATCTAGGGCATGCGTTGGCACACAAGAGCCCTCTCTGTGGGCACACGAGCTGTCGCCCCAGCTCAGCTTCACCATGCTAGGAAGCCCACCTCCCGCTGGCCAGCTGGTTTTCGTGTTTCTGCCATGCATGTGGGGGGGGTGCATGTGGGGCACGCATGCCCATGCACCAATGCGGGGTGCAGGGGTACAGCGTCCCCCCCAGGCTGCAGGGAGGCCTACTAGGCCCAAACTGGAGTGCAGAGGAGTGCAACGCAGTCTCCCTGCAGCCCACTTTTCCTCCCAGGAGGCTGCAGGGAAGCCTGCTAGGCCCAAACTGGAGGGCAAAGGGGTGCATCTCAGCCTCCCTACAGCCCGCTTTTCCTCCCAGGAGGCTGCAGGGAGGCCTGCTAGGCCCAAACTGGAGGGCAAAGGGGTGCATCTCAGCCTCCCTACAGCCCGCTTTTCCTCCCAGGAGGCTGCAGGGAGGTGTACTAGGCCCAAACTGGAGCGCAGAGGGGTGCAACGCAGCCTCTCTGCAGCCCGCTTTTCCTCCCAGGAGGCTGCAGGGAGGCCTACTAGGCCCAAACTGGAGCGCAGAGGGGTGCGGCGCAGACTACAACACATTATCTCCTGGTGATTAGCCCAAAGCCACCAAGCCATCTTTCACGCCTAAGGTGGAACTGCAACTCACAGTCTCCTAGTGATTTGCTCAAAGCCCTCCAGCTGGATTTCATCACTAAGGGGGGACTAGAACTCATATCTCTTGATGATTGGCCCAAAGTCACCCGGCCGGCTTTCATTCCTAAGGCAGAACTAGAACTCCTCGTCCCCCAGTTTCTTGCCTGGTGCCTTTACCACCAGACCAAACTATACTTTCCCCACCTCCAGACTTACACAGAATTTTCCCCACACCCCCTATATTCTATAGACCCACAGTCACCTAAGGCTGAGATGGGGTGCATTGAAATTCAATCAGCAAATTAAAAATAAATAATATCTCCTTTTCTAGTTCTTTATCTAGTTATACAATACAACAGCAGAGTTGGAAGGGACCTTGGAGGTCATCTAGTCCAACCCCCTGCCTAGGCAGGAAACCCTATACCATTTCAGACAAATGGCTACCCAACATCTTCTTAATGACTTGCAGGGTTGGGGCATTCACAACTTCTGGAGGCAACTTCTGTTCCACTGGTTAATTGTTCTCACTGTCAGGAAATTTCTCCTCAGTTCTAAGTTGCTTCTCTCCTGGATTAGTTTCCACCCATTGCTTCTTGTCCTGCCCTCAGGGGCTTTGGAGAATAGCTTGACTCCCTCTTCTTTGTGGCAACCCCTGAGATATTGGAAGACTGCTATCATGTCTCCCTTCTTTTAATTAAACTAGACCTACCCAGTTCCTGCAAGCGTTCTTCATATGTTTTAGCCTCCAGTCCCCTAATCCTCTTTGTTGCTCTTCTCTGCACTCTTTCTAGAGTCTCCACATCTTTTCTACATCATGGCGACCAAAACTGGATGCCATATTCCAAGTGTGGCCTTACCAAGGCCTTATAAAGTGGTATTAACCCTTCACCTGATCTTGATTCTCTGCCTCTGTTGATGCAGCCTAGAACTGTGTTGGCTTTTTTGGCAGCTGCTGCCCACGGCTGGCTCCTATTTCAATGGTTGTCCATTAGAACTCCAAGATCTCTTTCATAGTTAAAAGGCCTTTTTTAAAATATATAATAATAATAATAATAATAAATTGAGATTTATTAACCGCACCCTCTCCCCACAGGGACCCGGGGCGGTGCACAGGCATAGTTAAAAACAGTATACAATAATACAAACATACTTAAAATAGAATTAAATAGAATTACCCGTGCTAAAAATATAAATTAAGAACCCATTAAAATATTTGTAGTTAAAAGACAGAGAGAACTATTCAAGGCCGGCCAGTCGAAAGAGATAGGTCTTCAATTTTACACGGAAGGAGCGGAGGTCGGTGGTCGTTCTAATATCAGGGGGAAGGTCGTTCCAGAGGGCCGGGCCCGCCACAGAGAGCGCCCTTCCCCTGGGCGTCGCCCGCTGACAAAGTCTAGTGGACGGCACCCGGAGAAGCCCCTCTCTGTGGGAGCGAATCGGTCGTGAGGATGTGTGGGGCAGGATCCGATCTCGCAGATAGCTAGGTCCCGAGCCATGGAGCGCTTTGAAGATGATAACTAACACCTTGAAGCGCACCCGGAAGACGACAGGTAGCCAGTGCAGCTCGCGCAAGAGCGGTGTTACGTGGGCAAACCTAGAGGTGCCCATAATTACTCGCGCGGCTGCATTCTGAACTAACTGAAGCCTCCGGGTGCACCTCAAGGGGAGCCCCATGTAGAGAGAGTTACAATAGTCCAGTCGGGATGTTGTCACCTCCCACCGCTTATACCTGTGAACAGAAAGTGAGAATTAGGATAGCATGGCATCTTCCTGCCTTAAAGGAGGGGAGAGAAGGATTTTGCAGGGGTGCGGCGAATAATTTATTGAAATATCCATTTATCCGGGAAGCGGCGCGTGAGTGACCCAGCCTCAACGTGTTTTGGTTGTGTCGATGTGCAGGGCAAAACCAGGCATTTTCAGCTTTGATTTCTGGTGTGGGGAGGCCGATCCTCTGTCAGATCCCTCCAAGGGGATTAAGACAAGCTTTATTGATCAGGACATTGTGACCTGCAGTCAAAAGTACATCAAAACATGTCTTGGAAACAGGGCAGGGGTCCCCAAGCTTCCATAAGAGACAGCAAAAGGAACTTTAAAAGGAGCACGCAAAATACAGAAAGCCTATAACTCTATGAATTTTGCCATTACCATTTTGAGATTTCAATTGGCCGGAAAGCAAGAGGTGGGTGGCTCCCGGTTCGGCGTGGATTGGGTGAACCGGTAGTAGCGGCGGTGGGAGGCTCCCCCCAACTGCCCGGATGCTTCTGCACAGCGCCCGTGTGTGAGCAATGCATGAGCAAACCGGTCGTAAAATAATTGGAAACCCACCACTGCTGGAAAGGTCCCAAGTCACAGACAAATGATTTCTTGCTTGATGGCTAGTGCAACAAGGACTAGAAACCAGAGGTGGTATTCAGCCAGTTCATACCGGTTTGTCCGAACTGGTATGCCGTCCTATTTAGGCACGTTTTTACGTGCGAGCCGCGCGCCATCAAAGTGCAATGCACGGGAGGCCGTGCTCATCGGTGGACACGCTCACATTCGCAAACCGGTGGTGGGCTGAGTGGCTAAGACGATCAGAAAGGTCGGCAGTTTGGCGGTTCGAATCCCCAGCGCCGCGTAACGGAGTGAGCTCCCGATACTTGTCCCGGCTTCTGCCAACCTAGCCGTTCGAAAGCACGTAAAAAAAAATGCAAGTAGAAAAAATAGGGACCCCCTTTGGTGGGAAGGGAACAGCGTTCCGTGCGCCTTTGGCGTTGAAGCATGCCGGCCACATGGGCACGGAGACGTCTTCGGACAGCGCTGGCTCTTCGGCTTTGAAACGGAGATGAGCACCGCCCCCTAGAGTCGGGAACGACCAGCACGTATGTGCGAGGGGAATCTTTTACCTTCACCTAGGGAAAGTAAGTGAATAGTATCCCTGCCAGAAACACAATGGGATAGAGCTGGAAAGGGCCCTTGGAGGTTATCCTGCCTTGGGATGGAGAGCAAGCAGCATGGATCAAATCTCAACGAGCCACGTTCTGTCTATCAAACGCAACCCGATTGTGAAACTCACTTAGGAAGCTTGTTTGGATAGTGGCTGTTGTACACCTCTCAAGGCGGTGCAACTCCCTAAGTAGATTATGCCATGCCTGATGAAATATTTTCCTTTTGTTTGTCCTCAATTTGCTGATTTCATTAGTTCTCACGGCAATCCGCCACCAGGCGGTTCAGCAGGGGGAAAGGGGGGGGGAACGGCGGTTTCTCTTCCTTTGCTCTTCTCGGCACGCATTTCAGTGCAGTCTCAGTGGGGAAGAAAATTCCCACCGTTCCCACCTTTCTCATTCCAGCCTCCCCCTACTCAATGCAATCATTCGAAGGCTAGTTTGGTCCAGTGGTTGGGCACCAGGACAATCACCAAGGGGCGGGGAGTTCTAGTCCCACCATAGGCATGAAAGCCAACTGGGTGATTTTGGATTAATCACCAGGAGATGGGGAATTCTAGTCCCAGCTGAGGCCTGGGAGCCAACTGGGTGACTTTGGGCCAGTTGCCAGGAATGTGTGCATTCTAATCCCAGCTGAGGCCTGGGAGCCGACTGGGTGACTTTGGGCCAGTTGCCAGGTGTGTGTGAGTTCTAGTCCCAGCTGAGGCCTGGGAGCCAACTGGGTGACTGTGGGCCAGTTGCCAGGAATGTGTGCATTCTAATCCCAGCTGAGGCCTGGGAGCCAACTGGGTGACTGTGGGCCAGTTGCCAGGAGTGTGTGAGTTCTAGTCCCAGCTGAGGCCTGGGAGCCAACTGGGTGACTTTGGGCCAGTTGCCAAGTGTGTGTGAGTTCTAGTCCCAGCTGAGCCCTCAGAGCCAACTGGGTGACTTTGGGCCAGTTGCCAGGTGTGTATGAGTTCTAGTCCCAGCTGAGGCCTGGGAGCCAACTGGGTGACTTTGGGCCAGTTGCCAGGAGTGCGTGAGTTCTAGTCCCAGCTGAGACATGGACGCCAACTGGGTGACTTTGAGCCAGCCATAGCCCCACCATAGGCGTGAAAGCCAACTGGGTGATTTTAGATTAATCACCAGGAGATGGGGAATTCTAGTCCCAGCTGAGGCCTGGGAGCCAACTGGGTGACTTTGGGCCAGTTGCCAGGAGTGTGTGAGTTCTAATCCCAGCTGAGGCCTGGGAGCCGACTGGGTGACTGTGGGCCAGTTGCCAGGAATGTGTAGAGTTCTAATCCCAGCTGAGGCCTGGGAGCCGACTGGGTGACTGTGGGCCAGTTGCCAGGAGTGTGTGAGTTCTAATCCCAGCTGAGACATGGTAGCCAACTGGGTGACTGTGGGCCAGCCATAGCCCCACCATAGGCATGAAAGCCAACTGGGTGATTTTGGATTAATCACCAGGAGATGAGGAATTCTAGTCCCAGCTGAGGCCTGGGAGCCAACTGGGTGACTTTGGGCCAGTTGCCAGGAGTGTGTGAGTTCTAGTCCCAGCTGAGCCCTCAGAGCCAATTGGGTGACTGGGCCAGTTGCCAGGAGTGTGTGAGTTCTAGTCCCAGCTGAGCCCTCAGAGCCAATTGGGTGACTGGGCCAGTCGCCAGGAGTGTGTGAGTTCTAGTCCCAGCTGAGACATGGACGCCAACTGGGTGACTTTGGGCCAGCCATAGCCCCACCATAGGCGTGAAAGCCAACTGGGTGATTTTGGATTAATCACCAGGAGAGGGGGAATTCTAGTCCCAGCTGAGGCCTGGGAGCCAACTGGGTGACTTTGGGCCAGTCGTTCTCTTTCAGCCCAGCTCACCTCACAGGACTGTTGTGGGGAAGCTGGGAGGCAGAAGGCGCGTTCGATATGCTCACCACCTCCAGTTATTTCTGACAACGATAAAAGGCGGAATAAAAAACATCTTTTAAAAAATGTGATGGCATGCAATCCATCCATCCATCACTGCAATAACAGATGGCCTTCTGGGTGTCTCCCCCCCCCCTCCCGCTTTTGACTGACAGATGACTTGCCAGTGATTTTGCAAGGAGGAATTTGCAAACCACTAATTATTCATTTTGGGGGGAAATTTGTCCCAACGTATTTAATAGGACTATTTCTAAATGGAATATCTTAAAATATATTTGCCGGCAGGATTTCTGCTGGTTCTCTTTAAAATAGTACTTTATTCAGCCAATTTATTTGGGTGGGGGGGGGGGGTAAGATGCCCATGTTTGATGGCATGGCACCATCGCATAAGTGAGCACTATCTAATCCACGACTTATGACCAGGATTGGGCCCAGTGTTTCTGTTTTGAAGCGAGACAGTGGCTAAGTGCGTTTTGCCCCATTTTACAAAGTCCACCGGCCACCGTTGTTAAATGAATCATTAAAGTTTTGATGTTACACGGATGTTAAGTGAATCTGGACTTTGCTTGTTGAAAGGACGCAAAAGGGGATCGCATGGCCCCCGGGACACTGCAACCGTCATAAATATGAGTCGGTTGCCAAGCGTTTGAATTTTGATCCCATGACCACAGGATTGCTACAACAGTCATCATCATCATCATCATCTCTTTTTGACCACCCCATAATGGGGAACTCATCCAATTTGCAGATGACCCCAAGCTGGCAGGAATAGCCAACCCTCCAGAAGATAGGCTCAAGATACAGAAGGATCTTGACAGACTTGAACATTGGGTGCTATTTAACAAAATGAAATTCAATGGCGAAAAGAGGAAGGTTCTACATTTAGGCAAGAAAAATGAAATGAACAGATACAATATAGGTGGTACCTTCCTCAATAGTAGCACCTGTGAGAGGGATTTTGGAGTCCTAGTGGACAACCATTGAAATAGGAGCCAGCCGTGGGCAGCAGCTGCCAAAAAAGCCAGCACAGTTCTAGGTTGCATCAACAGAGGGAGAGAATCAAGATCACGTGAAGGGTTAATACCACTTTATCAGGCCTTGGGAAGCCACACTTGGAATACGGCATCCAGTTTTGGTCGCCACGATGTAGAAAAGATGCGGAGACTCTAGAAAGAGTGCAGAGAAGAGCAAGAAAGAGGATGAGGGGACTGGAGGCTAAAACATATGAAGAACGTTTGCAGGAACTGGGTAGGTCTAGTTCAGTGCTTCTCAAATAGTGGGGCTTCTCAAATAGTGGGGCGCGCCCCCCAGGGGGGGCGCAAGGCTCCGTAAAGGGGGGCGCATTTGACCTCGGCAAACACTGTCATAACAAGCCAAGCCCCGTGTTTATGTCTCTGTATCCAGTCAGATACAGAGCATGCTCCTCCCTTTCGAGGAGAACAGACCCGATTGGATGCTCTATCCTGATTAGCCAAACCCGCCCGTGTGACTTTAGACCCGGATGATATTATTTACAGTCGCGCGGGGGGCGCGAAATGTTTTCTTCTTCCTAGGGGGGCATGACAGAAAATAATTGAGAAGCACTGGTCTAGTTGAATGAAAAGAAGGACCAGGGGAGACATGATAGCAGTGTTCTAATATCTCAGGGGTTGCTCCAAAGAAGAGGGAGTCAAGCTATTCTCCAAAGCACCTGGGGGCAGAACAAGAAGCAATGGGTGGAAACTAATCAAGGAGAGAAGCAACTTAGAACTGAGAGAAAATTTCCTGACAGTGAGAACAATGAATCAGTGGAACAGAAGTTGCCTCCAGAAGTTGTGAATGCCCCAACACTGGAAGTCTTTAAGAAGAGGTTGGATAGCCATTTGTCTGAAACGGTATAGGGCTTCCTGCCTAGGCAAGGGGTTGGACTGGAAGACCTCCAAGGTCCCTTCCAATTCTGGTTTTGTATTGTATACCTTGCAGGATGGAGTCAGGGCTACTGAATGGAGCCGAATGTTTACTGGCCAGATGCCCTTCCTGTCGCCAATGAGGAGTTATACCCAGCAGATCTGTTATCATTCTGCCCAGAAAGAGAAATATCTGTCTCTACCTAGGATCGTACTTACAGTCTCCTGATTGTGAGGCGAGAGCTTCACTTCTAGGCCACCGCACCACTCTATGCTGCGACAGTCCTAAGTGTGAAAAATGGTCATAAGTCACTTTTTTCAAGGTCGTTGTAACTTTGAACGGTCCCTAAGCAACCGTTGTAAGTCAAGGTTTACCTATAGCAGGGGTATCCAAACTGGGGAACTTTAAGACTTGTGGACTTCAACTCCCAGAATTCTGGGAGTTGAAGTCCACAAGTCTTAAAGTTCTTCAGTTTGAACACCCCTGACCTATAAGGTAGTGTTTTTTGATCTTAGCAATCTTCAGGTGCATGGACTTCAACTCCCAGAATTCCTCAGCCAGCGGGAGTAAAATAAAGATATTTCACCCATTTCTAAGGACTTTTCCACCTTGTGCCCATAAGGAAACTCATTTCTTACTTATGCACAAATAAAAAGGTATTTATACACCTTTCCGGACGGATGTTATTTTGGCCCAGGGCACGCCAGACCGAGTTGGAAACCACACCATGATTTATGGCTAACAAGGCTTAACTCCTTAAAAACAGCAATATCAGAATTGGAAATGTAATTTAAACAAACGGGCACATTTTATCATATGTGGTGGACTTGGGTAAAAGCAAAATACTTTTGGGCAGAAATACGCAGGTGGATAGAAAAGATGATGGGGAAACATATAGATCAGGGGTCGTCAACCTTTTTATACCTACCGCCCACTTTTGTATCTCTGTTAGTAGTAAAATTTTCTAAACGCCCACCGGTTCCACAGGAATGGGGATTTATAAAGCAGGGAAGTCAATTAAATTAAAAAAAGGAAAGTGCTTCAGTATCGGACAAAACCCCCACCGCCCACCATGAAAGCTGGAACGCCCACTAGGGGGCGGTAAGGACCAGGTTGACAACCACTGATATAGATTTATTTTTATTTTTTTTATTTTATTAAATTTATACCCCGCCCTTCTCCAAACGGACCCAGGGCGGCGCACAGGAATATTAAAATACATACAAAATCACACAAGAAAATTTAAAAAACTTATTTGATAAAAATCCTGCGCTAAAACCAAATTAAAACCCCCAAAATTTAAAACTGTCTAAAAGTCATTATGGAGTTTATGCTAGGCCAGCTAGATGGAACAAATGTGTCTTTAGGCACTTGCGGAAGAGGCGGAGGTCGGAGATGGTGTGAAGTTCAGGGGGTAAATCGTTTCAAAGGGCTGGGCCCACCACAGAGAAGGCTCTTCCCCTGGGTGTCGCCAGTCGGCATTGTCCGGCCGACGGCACCCTGAGAAGGCCCTCTCTGTGGGAGCGTATCGGTCTTAGGGATGTATGGGGCAGGAGACGGTCTCGCATGTAACTAGGTCCCGAGCCATGGAGCGCTTTGAAGATGGTCGTCAGAACCTTGAAGCGCACCCGAAAGACCACAGGAAGCCAGTGCAGCTCGCGCAGGATCGGTGTTATATGGGAGCATCTAGAGGCTCCCGTAATCACCCGCGCGGCTGCATTCTGCACTAACTGCAGCTTTCGAGTGCACCTCAAGGGAAGCCCCATGTAGAGAGCATTACAGTAGTAATGTAGATTACTAGTAATCTACTAGTAATGTAGTAGATTTTAAACCTTGAAGTGTTTTTATTAGACATAATGCCAGAAACATCTGATAAGCAACGTATATATTTAACAGTGCATGTCTTAACAGCAGTGAGGTTTATATTCTCACAATATTGGAAAAATGAAGGAATAGCACAGGACGAAGCGATCATTGGGAAGATGCTAGATTGGGCAGAAATGGGTAGACTAACCTTGAAAATTGAACAGAAAGAAGGCCCAGAATATTGTCAGACGTGGAACTTATTTGACTAGTGGTTGGGGAAAAAGGAGTAGAGATTAAGAATATCCACTGTATTGTTAAGCAAATGAAATATCCACACCACACGATGTCTATTAAGCACTAACAAATGTAAACCATAGATAATTATATATATATAATCCAATCGACGCTGAGCTTGTCGATCAGAAAGGTGGGCGGTTCAGCGGTTCGAACCCCTAGCGCCGCGTAACGGAGTGAGCTCCCGTTCCTTGTCCCAGCTTCTGCCAACCTAGTTCGAAAGCACGTAAAAAATGCAAGTAGAAAAACAGGAACCACCTTTGGTGGGAAGGAAACAGCGTTCCGTGCGCCTTTGATGTTGAATCATGCCGGCCACATGGCCACGGAGACGTCTTCGGACAGCGCTGGCTCAGCGCTGACAGCGTTTCTTCGGCTTAGAAATGGAGAGGAGCATCGCCCCCTAGAGTCGGGAACAATTAGCACATATGTGCGAGGGGAACCTTTACACACAAACACACACACACACACAAAATTGAGCCCTGTTCTTCACTTCCTTTGAACCGAGTGAATTTAAAAACTTTCCCGGTGGAATTCAAAAGAAAACCAAGAGGCACCCGCATCCAAAGGCTGGAGAAAGTAGGAATCGGATGATAAATTGGTCGGACATGGGGTCATCCGAGGGGAGAGCTATCTTAGCAACTGGCGTCTTCATTCCCGCAGCCAAGCGCGAAGGGAAAAAGGAAGGGGGAGGCAAGGCAGGCAACTGGGTGGATTTGGGAAACAAATCGACAATAGAACGGCAAGTGTTAGGTGTGCGATGCGGCCCGGGGTTCCACATCCTCGCAGGCTAGCTGTCTTTAATGTGAGTTTGTTTCCCCCCAAGAGATGCGGTGGTGTAATATTGAGTTTGTTGGCCTAAGAGCTTAATAGTCTTCATATCCTTGTCATTTTTTCAGGGGTGCGAAAGGCACGCCGCACGGAAGCCATGAGCCCCGCCTGCCTGCCTCTCGTCTTCCTACTGCTGCTGGAGAGGACATCTCGCGCACACTTCCCCGAAGAATCTGGGCCCATCAGCGTCGCTCTGGAGGACTGTAAGTGTCAGGTTTCCTAAAAATGCCCTCGTCGATTCATGAGCATCGAGCCAAGTTTCGATACAAAACTAGTCGTTGAGTAGGAGCACCACTAGGCCAGGCCTTTTGGCAGTCAGATCTCAGCTTTGTTGGGAATTATCGCTGAACTTTACCCCTGTTCCATCCCTCCCCTCAGTCTGTGTCATAAATCACATTCTCCAGTGAGGTGCACCCCTCCCGAGCCTGCTGCAGTAATCTGAGATCCAACTCTAGCCAAAAGTATGTGTGGAATGTGCTCCTCCCCCCCTCCCCCCTTCCCTCACCATGACAACTTTAGGAGTTGACATTCGTCTCCCCTCACTTTCCAAAAGCAAAAACAATTTGAATACAAGTATAGGATTTAAGGCTACGTCCTCCCTCCAGGCTTGTTTGGATTTTCTGCATGGAATTTTTCTATAAGGTGATCAACCTTATCCAGTAAGTGCCCAGTGGGAGAAATTTTGCCAACTGGGGTTTTTCCAATGGGTGTTATTAACAGAATCTTGCAAATCTGAAAGTACATTCCCCCCCCCATCACCTATGCAGCCCAAGAAACTAGGGAGGGTACCCCCGAAACATCCACCCCTACTTTCAGTCCCAGAAGCCCCTTATCCAATTGTTGCCTTTTCTCCAGCTCTTCCTTCTGTCTCCCAAGGCCATTCTCATAGGCCATTACAACTTTGCATGGAGGGGAAGTATCGATTTCAGCCATACCTGATCCTACACTCACCAAAACACCTGAGGTTGGATAACTAGACCAGGATTCCTTTGGGAATTGCCCAATACAAGTAGTCCTTGACTTACAACGGTTCGTTTAGTGACCGTTACAACAGCAGAGTTACAACAGCATTAAAGAAGTGATGTATGACTGGTTTTCAGACTTGCGACCGTTGCAGCATCCCCATGATCACATTCAGACGCCCGGCAAGAGACTCATATTTATGATGATTACAGTGTCTCGGGGATCACATAATCCCCCGATAAGCAAAGTCAAGGGGGAAAGCCAGATTCGCCTAACGACCAGATTACTAATTTAACAACTGCAGTGATTCCCTTAACAACTGCGGTGGGAAAGGTCGTAAAATGGGTCAAAACTCACTTAACCACGGTCTCACTTAGCAGCAAAAATGCTGGACTCCATTGTGGTCATAAGTTAAGAACTACCTGTGGCTTCCTTTGATTTCCTGCAGATGTGAAGCAGTATGCCGTCTTCGTGGGCAACGGTCTCGGCCGGTTCGCCGGCCAGGACAATGGGGCCGAGCGCCTCCATATTCAACGGATGCTGACCATCAACCGGACTCTGTTTATCGGGGAGAGGTAACTTGACACCATCCTTTTTTGGGGGGGTGGGGTGACTTTTCTGTGGCATCTGACATTCAGCCGTAGGCAAGGATTGCCAATTTCAGAACTGGTACGATCTAGTTTAGTTTAGGTTTAGGTTTAGGCTTAGGTTAGTTATATTTTCATACCGCCCTACTCCTGAAGGACTCAGGGCAGTGTACAGCCAAAATAGAACACAGATATACAAAAGTTAAAACAATTTTAAAAACATATTAAATAATTTGGCCCATGATAAAGTTAAAAACCAAACAAACCCAATTAAAATTAATAAAATTCGTATTTATGCCAGCCCGGCTTGTTGGCAAAGAAATGTTTTGAGAGCACGACGGAAGGTGCGTAGGTCAGGGATAATTCTTAACTTCGGGGGCCATTCGTTCCAGAGGACCGGTGCTCCCACGGAGAAGGCTCTCCCCCTGGGTGTCGCCAGTCGACATTGTCTAGCCGACGGCACCATGAGCAGACCCTCTCTAGGGGAGCGGACTGACCGGTGGGAGGCTCTCGGTGGCAGAAGACAATCTCGTAAGTACCCTGGTCCTAAGCCATGGAGCGCTTTAAAGATGGTAACCAACACCTTGAATCGCACCCGGAAGACCACCGGAAGCCAGTGTAGCTCGCGCAGGAGGGGTGTTACATGGGAGCGTCGTGTCGCCACCATAATTACCCGCGTGGCCGCATTCTGGACTAGTTGGAGCCTCCGGGTGCTCTTCAAGGGGAGCCCCATGTAGGTAGGTAGGTAGGTAGGTAGGTAGGTAGGTAGGTAGGTAGGTAGGTAGGTAGGTAGGTAGGTAGGTAGGTAGGTAGATAGATAGATAGATAGATAGATAGATAGATAGATAGATAGATAGATAGATAGATAGATAGATAGATAGATAGATAGATAGATAGATAGATAGATAGATAGATAGATAGATAGATAGATAGATAGATAGATAGATAGATAGATAGATAGATAGATAATCTATCTGATAGATAGATAGATAGATAGATAGATAGATAGATAGATAGATAGATAGATAGATAGATAGATAGATAGATAGATAGATAGATAGATAAAGATAGATAGATAGATTATTTATCTGATAGATAGATAGATAGATAGATAGATAGATAGATAGATAGATAGATAGATGATAGATTATCTATCTGATAGATAGATAGATAGATAGATAGATAGATAGATAGATAGATAGATAGATAGATAGATAGATAGATAGATAGATAGATAGATAGATAGATAAGATAGACTGCCTCCGACAGTGCAGGTTCTATCCATTCCACGCTGTTAGCTTTAGCAGGGGGGGCTAGCTACATGATACAGGGCACTGGTGAATATTTCAGCGGGTCTGCAGGAGGTCGGGAAGCTTGCAATACGAGATCGGATAGAATTGGATGCGAAGTTGTCAATAATAACTAAATAACTAAATAAACCCATTGAATCAAATGTCGTTTTACAGAGCAATCCAGAACAGTGTTTCTCAGTCTGGGTCACTTTAAGGGTCCTGGACTTCAACTCCCAGAATACCCCAGCCAGCCATGCTGACTGGGGAATTCTGGGAGTTGACGTCCACACCTCTTAAAGTGACTCAGATTGAGAAATACTGCTATACAATATTAATATATTGGTTATGTGTTGTGTGGTGTTGTTATGTTATTTTTGCTATCTTAGGTTATGTTTGTTATCAGCAGTGGGTTGCACATTTGGTTACCACCGGTTCGCCACAGCAATGCATGCGCCTTCCGCGCGTGCTCCCGACTTTCCGCATATGCGTCCAGCCTCAAAAGCACACCTAAATAGGACGGCATGGAGCAGTGATGGCGAACCTTGTGTTGCTCGTGTGCCAAAAGCGGGGGGAGCGTAGGGGGGTGGGCGTGCCACACCCATAACGTTTGTGCACGACCCCAGTGCGCATACGTGCATAATCAGCATTTCCCCCCCCCCATTTTTGGTGTGGTGGGTGAAAACAGCCTTCTACGCCCCCAAAGGCCCTCTGGAGGCTTCAGGAGCTTCCCCGAAGCCTCCGGAGTGCCAAACACCGGCCCTATGTGCAAACCGGAAGTTCGGGAACAGACTTCAAGCCCTGGCTTTAGCCCTCCGGAGCCTTCAGGGACCTTCTTGAGGCTTCCCTGAAGGCTGCAAAGGGCAAAAAAGGACCCTACGAGCAAACCGGAAGTCACTTCTGGTTTGTCTGTAGGACCATTTTTAGTCCTCTGGAGCCTTCAGGGAAACCTCCGGAAGGTCCCTGAGGCTCCAAAGGGCAAAAAAGGACCCTACGAGCAAACCGGAAGTCACTTCCGGTTTGTCTGTAGGGCCATTTTTAATCCTCCGGAGCCTTCAGGGAAACCTCCGGAAGGTCCCTGAGGCTCCAAACGGCAAAAAAGGACCCTACGAGCAAACCGGAAGTCACTTCCAGCTTGTCTGTAGGGCCATTTTTAATCCTCCGGAGCCTTCAGGGAAACCTCCGGAAGGTCCCTGAGGCTCCAAAGGGCAAAAAAGGACCCTACGAGCAAACCAGAAGTCACTTCCGGCTTGTCTGTAGGGCCATTTTTAATCCTCCGGAGCCTTCAGGAAAACCTCCGGAAGGCCCCTGAGGCTCCAAAGGGCAAAAAAGGACCCTACGAGCAAACCGGAAGTCACTTCCGGCTTGTCTGTAGGGCCATTTTTAATCCTCCGGAGCCTTCAGGAAAACCTCCGGAAGGCCCCTGAGGCTCCAAAGGGCAAAAAAGGACCCTACGAGCAAACCGGAAGTTACCCCCGGTTTGTCTGTAGGACCATTTTTAATCCTCCGGAGCCTTCAGGAAAACCTCCGGAAGGCCCCTGAGGCTCCAAAGGGCAAAAAAGGACCCTACAAGCAAACCGGAAGTCACTTCCAGCTTGTCTGTAGGGCCATTTTTAATCCTCCGGAGCCTTCAGGGAAACCTCCGGAAGGTCCCTGAGGCTCCAAAGGGCAAAAAAGGACCCTACGAGCAAACCGGAAGTCACTTCCGGCTTGTCTGTAGGGCCATTTTTAATCCTCCGGAGCCTTCAGGAAAACCTCCGGAAGGCCCCTGAGGCTCCAAAGGGCAAAAAAGGACCCTACGAGCAAACCGGAAGTTACCTCCGGTTTGTCTGTAGGACCATTTTTAGTGCTCCGGAACCTTCAGGGAAACCTCCGGAAGGTCCCTGTAGGCTCTGGAGGACTAAAAGCATCCCTACGTACAAAGCGGAAGTCCATTCGCAAACCCTCACATGACACCCCCCCCTCAGCTCCCCCCCCACCGCTTTTGGCACATGAGCCAAAAAAAGGTTCGCAATCAGCGGTGGTTTGCACATTTCATTGCCACCAGTTCGCCGTGAGGATGCGGGCGGCTTTCCCACATGCTCCCGACATTCCTGCCCCATACATCCCTGCGGCCGATTCGCTCCCACAGAGAGGGACTTCTCCGGGTCCCGTCCACTAGGCTGGGCCAGCGGGCGACGGCCAGGGGAAGGGCCTTCTCTGTGGCGGGCCCGACCCTCTGGAACGACCTTCCCCCCGATATTAGAACTACGGACCTCCGCTCCTTCTGTCAAAAATTAAAAACACACTTTTTCTGCTTGGCCGGCCTGGGGTAATCAACTGTTTTTAGGGTTTTTAGCGACTTATTTTTAGTTTTAATATGGGATTTTAGCGCAGGGTTAGTTTAATTTCATTTTAATATTGTACTATGTCTGTGATTTTATATGTATTTTAAATTCCCTGTGCCCCGCCTCGAGTCCCTTTGGGGAGAGAGAGCGGGTTATAAATTAAAATTATTATTATTATTATTATTATTATTATTATTATTATTATTATTATTATTATTATTATTATTATTATTATTATTATTATTATTATTATTATTATTATTCCGCACATGCGCCCTGCCTCAAAAACATGCCTAAATAGGACGGCATAGAGCCTGCGCAATTTCCACTACTAGTTTAGGTGAAGTGATCTGAACCAATTGACTACCCCCTATGTGATGTACCTTGCTCAATAGTAGCAACTGGGAGAGGGATCTTGGAGTCCTAGTGGACAACCATTTAAATAGGAGCCAGCCGTGGGCAGCAGCTGCCAAAAAAGCCAACACAGTTCTAGGCTGCATCAATAGAGGGAGAGAATCAAGATCACGGGAAGGGTTAATACCACTTTATAAGGCCTTGGGAAGGCCACACTTGGAATACGGCATCCAGTTTTGGTCACCACGATGTAGAAAAGATGTGGAGACTCTGGAAAGAGTGCAGAGAAGAGCAACAAAGAGGATTAGGGGACTGGAGGCTCAAACATATGAAGAACGGTTGCAGGAACTGGGAATGTCTAGTGTAATAAAAAGAAGGACCAGGGGAGACAGGATAACAGTCTCCCAATATCTCAGAGGGTGCCACAAAGAAGAGGGAGTCAAGCTATTCTCCAAAGCACCTGAGGGCAGAACAAGAAGCAATGGGTGGAAACTAATCAAGGAGAGAAGCAACTTAGAACTGAGGAGAAATTTCCTGACAGTGAGAACAATTAACCAGTAGAACAGAAGTTGCCTCCAGAAGTTGTGAATGCCCCAACACTGGAAGTCTTTAAGAAGATGTTGGATAGCCATTTGTCTGAAACGGTCTAGGGTTTCCTGCCTAGGCAGGGGGTTGGACTAGAAGACCTCCAAGGTTCCCTTCCAACTCTTCTATTGTATTGTATTGATGTTAGGATTATGTTTACGTTAGGTTACTTTATTGGTGGAAAAGGGGACTGTGTTAATTCAGGGAGTCTACAGATGTGTATTGCTCAGAAAGGGTCTCTCTACATGCTCAGAGGCTAGTGGGTTTGGGAGCAGGCCGAGGCAGGCAGCTTCCGGGGACCCTACTCCGGATTCAAAGGAAGCCCCGGAGTGGGGTTCACACCCCAGATTTGCGAGTCTGGATCCTGCAGGGTTGCAAACGCAGGATGCTGAAAGGCTGTAGGAGAAAGCACTCTGCCCATGCCCCGGTTCCCCTTCATTAGCTTCCGGGGAGGCTTCGCTTTTGTTATGCTCGCTTTTAATCCTGGTTAAAGGAGGCCCTGCCTGCAGCTGGCACCACGGGGGGAGAGAGAGATAAAGGCTTCTGTAATCCGAGGCGACCGCATAGCGGCCTGATACCGGAGTAAGCAGGCCGGAGGATGGAGCTGGGCGGCCTGCTGCGTTGCCATGGCAACCTACAGACCACGGGGAAGCGCCTGAAAAGGAGAACCAGGAAAACAAGACAAATTAGCAATGGTGGCTAGGTGGCAGCCGGAGGAAGGAGCCCAAAGGAGATCGGCGTTAGGGGGGGGGAAAGTTGGCTCTTTTCCCATAATGCCCCTCTCGGATCGGCGCAGGGAGTGAGGTCTAGCCACTTGTGGCGTCTGCCGACAAGGTTCCCAGGTCCCGCTTCCTGTGCTTTGTTGCGGTGACAGATCAAACAGAATTGCAGGTCTCTTAGGCAGCTGCCTGAGGACTAGCCCCTTGGCTGGGCCAGAGAGGCATTGAGCAACAATCATGGCCCAGTGGCTTTTCGTGGCTTCTACTACTACCCATCGTGCCCAGCAAAGCATGGGATCGTGGTCCTATGGGTGTGACATCACAGGGAGGCGTTAGGAAGGGTTACGCCTGGTGGTTAAGGCATCGGGGAAATAAACAGGGAGCAGTGAGTTCTAGTTCCACCTTAGGCATGAAGCCGGCTGGTTGAATTTGCTCCAATCATTAGGAGACTATGAGTTCTAGTCCTGCCTTAGGCATGAAAGCTGGCAGGGTGACTTTAGGCCAATCACCAGGAGACAGGGAGTTCTAGTCCCACCTTAGGCATGGGAACTAGCTGGCTAACTTTCATCCAACCACTAGGAGACTCTGAGTTCTGGTCCTGCCATAGACATGAAAGCTAGCTGGTTGATTTTGGCCCAAACACTGGGAGACTGTGAGTTCTAGTCCTGCCTTAGGCATGAAAGCTGACTGGATGACTTTGGGCCAATCACCAGGAGACAGGGAGTTCTAGTCCTGCCTTAGGCATGAAAGCTGGCCTGGTGACTTTGGGCCAATCACCAGGAGACGGTGAGTTCTAGTCCTGCCTTAGGCATGAAAGCTGGCCTGGTGACTTTGGGCCAATCACCAGGAGACGGAGAGTTCTTGTCCTGCCTTAGGCATGAAAGCTGGCCTGGTGACTTTGGGCCAATCACCAGGAGACGGAGAGTTCTAGTCCTGCCTTAGGCATGAAAGCTGGCCTGGTGACTTTGGGCCAATCACCAGGAGACGGAGAGTTCTAGTCCTGCCTTAGGCATGAAAGCTGGCCTGGTGACTTTGGGCCAATCACCAGGAGACGGAGAGTTCTAGTCCTGCCTTAGGCATGAAAGCTGGCCTGGTGACTTTGGGCCAATCAACAGGAGACGGAGAGTTCTAGTCCTGCCTTAGGCATGAAAGCTGGCCTGGTGACTTTGGGCCAATCACCAGGAGACGGAGAGTTCTAGTCCTGCCTTAGGCATGAAAGCTGGCCTGGTGACTTTGGGCCAATCACCAGGAGACGGAGAGTTCTAGTCCTGCCTTAGGCATGAAAGCTGGCCTGGTGACTTTGGGCCAATCACCAGGAGACTGGGAGTTCTAGTCCCACTTTAGGCATGAGAACTAGCTGGCTAACTTTCATCCAACCACTAGGAGACTGTGAGTTCTAGTCCCGCCTTAGGCATGAAAGCTAGCTGGTTGATTTCGGCCCAAACACTGGGTGACTGTGAGTTCTAGTCCTGCCTTTGGCATAAAAAAAAACTAGCTAGGTGACATCAGGGCTAATTGCCAGGAGACCGTGAGTTCTAGTCCTACTTTAGGCCGGAAAACCTAAAGTTAATCCAATGAAGCCTAGCCCACCTCACAAGGCCGTTGTTACGGAGGAAAAGAAAGGAGAAAGGATCGTTTAATTTTTAATTTCTTCATTTTGTGGGGCAGGATGGCTTTATCTTACAACCCTGGTCCCACAATCTTGGCAACAATTGCCGAGTTTTCACCGTCATCACAGCCCCGGTCCAGGAGGGGCGGGGTTTGTCTCCTCGGGGCCAAATTCTCATCTTTCTCCCGCTGAATGAGGCGAAGGTATGGCCGTCGGCAATGGGAAAAGTCAAATCACACAGAATGCTAGAAATTGGCTGAGAGGGGATTTTTTTTCCCCCTCAAAGATTCTGTAGCTTGGAAATTAGGTCTCCAAAGTGAACATGTCAGAAGAGAAGATTTAGATCAGCCGTAAAACAACGTTTTTAAAAATAGTCCTTCTCAGGAACAATCCCTAAGAGTTTCTCTTTAGGTAGAAGTGTACTTGCTTCTTCGTTTATCTTTCCCTCCCTCCTCCCTTCTTCTGTTTCTCTTCTTCAACCTCTCCTACCTCCCCTTCCTTTTCCTCTTTCTTTCCTCTCTTCCATCTACCTTTTCCTTCCTCCCTCCCTCCCTTCCTCCTACCCTCCCTCTTCTTATCTCCCTTCCTGCCTATCTTCCTCCCTCGCTCCCTCCCTTCTCTTTTTCCTTCCTTCCTTCCTGCCTGCCTTCTTTCCTGCCTTTTTTTCCTTCCTTCATCCCTATCTCCCTCCCTCTCCCCTCTTTTTCCTTCCTCCCTCCCTTCCTCCTACCCTCCCTCTTCCTATCTCCCTTCCTGCCTATCTTCCTCCCTTGCTCCCTCCCTCCCTTCTCTTTTTCCTTCCTTCCTTCCTGCCTGCCTTCTTTCCTGCCTTTTTTTCCTTCCTTCATCCCTATCTCCCTCCCTCCCTTCTCTTTTTCCTTCCTTCCTGCCTGTCTGCCTGCTTCCCTGCCTCCTTTCCTGTCTTCATCCCTATCTCCCTCCCTCTCCCCTCTTTTTCCTTCCTTCCTTCCTTCCTGCCTGCCTGCCTGCCTGCCTGCTTCCCTGCCTCCCTGCCTTCTTTCCTGTCTTCTGTCCTTCCTTCCTATCTCCCTCCCTTTCCCCTCTTTTTCCTTCCTGTCTGCCTGCCTGTCTGCTTCCCTGCCTCCCTGCCTCCTTTCTTTCCTTCATCCCTATCTCCCTCCCTCGACCCTCTTTTTCCTTCCTTCCTTCCTTCCTGTCTGCCTGCTTCCCTGCCTCCCTGCCTTCTTTCCTGCCTTTTTTCCTTCCTTCATCCCTATCTCCCTCCCTCTCCCCTCTTTTTCCTTCCTTCCTTCCTTCCTTCCTGCTTGCCTGCCTGCCTGCCTGCCTGCCTTCTTTCCTGCCTTCTTTCCTTCCTTCATCCCTCTCCACTCTTTTTCCTTCCTTCCTTCCTGCCTGCCTGCTTGCTTGCGTGCCTGCATTTTTGCCTTCCTTCATCTCTCTCTCTCTCCTCCCTCTCTTCTTTCTTTCCTCCCTTTCTCTCCACCCCTCATCCTCTCCTTTCTTATCCCCTCCCTCCCTCTCTCCCTCTTTTAATTCGATTTAATTTATACGGCCACCTACCTCAAGTACCCTTAATTTATCTCTTTGTCAAATTTATACAGCCACCCATCTCCCCAATGTGACTCTGGGCAGTGTACAATAAAATCAACAATTCAAACCATCTTAAATAACCATTAAAAGCCATTAAAGCCAAATCTAAACAAGATCGCAGGAGGAAATACATGACTCTGAGCAACTTGCATCATTAAAAACAAATATATACATACACACACACACACACACACACACATACAGTACAAAAAAAATATAAGAGCATGAAAATACACAGCTGGTGAAGAATCATTAAAAAATACTCTTCACATAGCCGAGGGTCATATTCATTAAATGGACGGTTATGTACATTTGTAGGAGGGGAGGGGACGGGACGGGAGGGGAGGGGGGAGGAGAGTTGGAAGGGACCTTGGAGGTCTTCTAGTCCAACCCCCTGCTTAGGGACGAAACCCTACACCACTTCAGACAAATGGTTGTCCAACATCTTCTTTAAAACCTCCGATGTTGGAGCATTCACAACTTCTGGAGGCAAAGCTGTTGATTGTTCACATAGCCACAGGGCTATGTGAAGCATTCATTAGATGGATGCTTAAGTGAATGTGTAGAATAGAATAGAATAGAATAGAATAGAATAGGAACAGGAACAGGAACAGGAACAGGAACAGGAACAGGAACAGGAATAGAATTGGGATAGGAATAGGAATAAGAATAGAATAGGAATAGGAATAGGAATAGAATTGGGATAGGATAGGAATAGGAATAGCAATAGAATTGGAATAGTAATAGAAATAGGAATAAGAATAGAATAGAATAGAATAGAATAGAATAGAATAGAACAGGAATAGGAATAGGAATAGAATTGGAATAGTAATAGAAATAGGAATAGGGATAGGAATAAGAATAGAATAGAATAGGAATTGGAATAGGAATAGGAATAGGAATAGGAATAGAATAGAAATTGGGATATGAATTGGGATAGGATAGGATAGGATAGAATAGAATAGAATAGAATGAACCCTGGAGGTCTTCTAGTCTAACCCCCTGCACAGGCAGAAAACCCCATATTATTTCAGACTCTCCATTCTCTTCTTAAAAGCTCCCAGTGATGGAGCATTCACAATTTCTGGTGGCCAGCAGTTCCACGGACTAACCGTTCTAACAGTCAGGAAACTCCTCCAGGTTGCTTCTCTCCTTGGTTAGTATTTGGATGCTCTCCGGTGTGTCATTCTGTGGACTCCAAAGGGGAGCACCTGGCAACACAGCTGGCCAGCGGCTTCCTCCAGCCGCTCCATCTCGCTTTAATGGGGATGGATAAAAGTTTAAAGAAGGACAGATGTGCACAAGATGAAGCCAATTCCCTGGAGCCTACGTTGCCCTCGAATTGCAGCGGCAACAGGCTCTTTGGAGGTGAAGCCGAAAGACACCAGCCTGGGGCTATAATTGTTTGGCAAGAGAAAAATGATGGGCATTAGATGGTACACCAAAGCAGTTATTTCAATCATTTGTCATATGCTTTAGTCTCCAGCTTTCTAATCCTCTTTCCTGATAGGATAGGATAGAATTATAGGATAGGACAGGACAGGACAGAATAGAATAGAATAGTAGAGTTGGAAGGGACCTTGGAGGTCTTCTAGTCCAACCCCCTGCCTAGGCAGGAAACCCTATACCATTTCAGACAAATGGCTCTCCAATATCTTAAAGACTTCCAGTGTTGGGGGATTCACAGCTTCTGGAGGCAACTTCTGTTCCACTGGTTAATTGTTGTAACTGTCAGGAAATTTCTCCTCAGTTCTAAGTTACTTCTCTCCTTGATTAGTTTCCACCCATTGCTTCCTGTTCTACCCTCAGGTGCTTTGGAGAATAGCATGGCTCCCTCTTCTTTGTGGCAACCCCTGAGATACTGGAAGACTGCTATCATGTCTCCCCTGGTCCTTCTTTTCATTAAACTAGACATATTCAGTTCCTGCAACCGTTCCTCATATGTTTTAGCCTCCAGTCCCCTCATCCTTTGTTGCTCTTTTCTGCACTCTTTCTAGAGTCTGAATATCCTTTTCTACATTGTGGAGACCAAAACTGAATGCCGTATTCCAAGTGTCGCCTTATCAAGGCCTTATAAAGTGGAATTAACCCTTCACGTGATCTTGATTCTCTCCCTCTGTTGATGCAGCCTAGAACTGTGTTGGCTTTTTTGGCAGCTACTGCACATGGCTGGCTCCTATTTCAATGGTTGTCCACTCGGACTCTAAGATCCCTCTCACAGTTGCTACTATTGAGCAAGGCACCATCTATACTGTACCTGTGCATTTCGTTTTTGTTGCCTAAATGTGGAACCTTACTCTCTTCACCACTGAATTTCATTTTGTTAGATAGTGCCCAATGTTCATGTCTGTCAAGATCTTTCTGTATCATGTAATACAATACAATAATACAATAAAATAGCAGAGCTGGAAGGGACCTTGGAGGTCTTCTAGTCCAACCCCCTGCCTTGACAGGAAACCCTATACCATTTCAGACAAGTGGCTATCCAACATCTTCTTAAAGACTTCCAGTGTTGGGGCATTCACAACTTCTGCAGGCAAGCTGTTCCACTGGTTAATTGTCAGGAAATCTTAAGCCTATCTTCTGGAGTGTTGCTATTCCTGCCATCTTGATGTCATCTGCAAATTTGATGAGTTCCCCATCTATCCCCTCGTCCAAATATATGCTCTTGTTGGTTCTGCAAATCCTTCTTTCCAATCATTTTATTTCCAGCTTCTTTCTCCCAGATTGCAACCGGATTTTTCTTTCTACCATATTATCCCTCTGTTCATCCAGCCTACTGTAGGATTGTGTCGGCTTTTATTTATTTATCTGGGGGGATGGGGGGGGGGGGGATAACTCTGAGGTCTCAATGGGTCTTTTTTGCTGAAAGAGAGGCCTGCCAGCTGGTGCTCCATTCAAAGGATCAACAAGGCAGGGGGGCAAAAATCTTTTTTTCATCCATACCTGGAGAGGCCTGCTATCCCCTAAGGCAGGGGTCTCCAACCTTTGCAACTTTAAGTCTGAAGGACTTCAGCTCCCAGACTTCTCCAGCCAGCTTTGCTGGCTGGAGAAGTCTGGGAGCTGAAGTCCTTCAGACTTAAAGTTGCAAAGGTTGGAGACCCCTGGCCCAGGCCCTGACACTGACAGCTTTGCTGGCTGGAGAATTCTGGGAGCTGAAGTACTTCAGACTTAAAGTTGCAAAGGTTGGAGACCCCTGGCCCAGGCCCTGACACTGACAGCTTTGCTGGCTGGAGAATTCTGGGAGCTGAAGTACTTCAGACTTAAAGTTGCAAAGGTTGGAGACCCCTGGCCCAGGCCCTGACACTGACAGCTTTGCTGGCTGGAGAATTCTGGGAGCTGAAGTCCTTCAGACTTAAAGTTGCAAAGGTTGGAGACCCCTGGCCCAGGCCCTGACACTGACAGCTTTGCTGGCTGGAGACGTCTGGGAGCTGAAGTCCTTCAGACTTAAAGTTGCAAAGGTTGGAGACCCCTGGCCCAGGCCCTGACACTGACAGCTTTGCTGGCTGGAGAATTCTGGGAGCTGAAGTCCTTCAGACTTAAAGTTGCAAAGGTTGGAGACCCCTGGCCCAGGCCCTGACACTGACAGCTTTGCTGGCTGGAGAATTCTGGGAGCTGAAGTCCTTCAGACTTAAAGTTGCAAAGGTTGGAGACCCCTGCCCTAAGGGCGTGCAATCCAAGAACTCAGATTTTCTCAGCATCCCTCAAGCCGCTGGCAGGCCGGGAGAGAGAACAAACCTTTTGCATACATTTCAAATCTCAAAAGGGGGCAAGGCGACAGGATATCCTTGCGCCCTTTAAGTTCCAACTTTGGGTTTTAACGGCCTGGGATGTTCTCGCTTTGCAAACGTTCTTTAAAAATTGCGGACGGCTTCGGTCTGCTGCTGTGGCCTACTGTATTTATTGTTATTTATTGCTGTTTTTTAATTCCCTGTGCACCGCCCTGAGTCCATCTTTGGAGAAGGAGCGGTATATAAATCAAATAAAACTAAAAACTAAACTAAACTAGAGGTGGATCTCTCGCCTCCCAATCAAGGAGGTTGTGAGTTCAATCCTAGGTAGAGGCAGATGTAAGATCTCCTGCTTGGGCAGGGGGTTGGACTAGATGACCTGCAAGGTCCCTTCCAACTCAATCTGTTAATCTGTCTTTGTTATTGTTTTAAAGAAGCTTTGTCTTTGTTGGAAGAAAAGTCCTACTGGGTTCAGCTCCAAGTGGGGAAAAAGACACGGGAGACATGGAGGATCCTTGGAAAGGGGGTTTAATGGTGGACAGGATCATATGAAAGAAAGAGAGAGAGAGAGAGAGAGAGAGAGAGAAAGAAAGAAAGAAAGAAAGAAAGAAAGAAAGAAAGAAAGAAAGAAAGAAAGAAAGAAGGGGGGAGGGAGGGAGGGAGGGAAGGAAGGAAAGAAAGAAAGAAAGAATGAAAGAGAAAGAAGGAAGGAAGGAAGGAAGGAAGGAAGGAAGGAAGGAAGGAAGGAAGGAAGGAAGGAAGGAAGGAAAGAGTTGAAAGAAATGTCCTTCTGGGTTCAGTTCCAAGTGGGCAGAAAAAGACACTGGAGACATGGAGGCTGCTTGGAAAGATGGTTTAATGGTGGGCAGGATCATATGAAAGAAAGAAAGAAAGAAAGAAAGAAAGAAAGAAAGAAAGAAAGAAAGAAAGAAAGAAAGAAAGAAAGAAAGAAAGAAAGAAAGAAAGAAAGAAAGAAAGTGAGATCAATGCTTCCAGATGTTGGGTGAAGAAGAAAAGAGAGCCGAGATGCTGAAAGTCTTTGATTTTATGCCCTCTCTGGGCTTTGATCTTGATCTTGTCTTCTGATAGGTTGTCAGACTCCCCATGGGGTCATGCAGGGGCAACTCTCTAGGCTGTGTTTTGAATCCAGGTTTGGTTGAGCCTGGCTTCTTCCCAGCTGCCCTGCGGTGAGATGGGTAAAGGGCTAACACTATCATGCCTTAATCCCATCATCCTGGAGCTGAAGGGGCTGATCTTTGTTATGTAGAACAGACTGGCTCAGGCCTTTTAATGGCCCATTGACAACGGTGGGGGCTATTAAGACTGAGTCTGCTTCCTGCCTTAAAAACATGTCTCTTCATTTCTGATCCAGGGAAATATAATATTCTGCCTTTTTCAATATTTCCCAGCATATGTCCTTCTTCTAGGAGAGGGTTGGGTTTTAACTTCCTACATCTTAATGAAAAGAAGGATCAGGGGAGACACGATAGCAGTCTTACAATATTTGAGGGGCTGCCACGGAAGAAGGAGTCCAGCTATTCTCCAAAGCACCTGAGGGCACGACAAGAAGCAATGGAGAGAAACGAATCAAGGCGAGAAGCAACCCAGTTCTAGGCTGCATAAACAGAGGGAGAGAATCAAGATCATGTGAAGTGTTACTACCACTTTATAATGCCACACTTGGAATACTCCACCAGTTTTGGTCGCCACAGTGTAAAAAGGATGTGGAGACTCTGAAAATACTTCAGAGAAGAGCAGCAAGGATGATTAGGGGACTGGAGGCTCAAACATATAAAGAACGGTTGCAGGAACTGGGTATGTCTAGTTTAATGAAAAGAAGGACCAGGGGAGACATGATAGCAGTCTTCCAATATCTCAGGGGTTGCCCCAAAGAAGAGGGAGTCAAGCTATTCTCCAAAGCACCTGAGGGCAGAACAAGAAGCAATGGGTGGAAACTAGTCAAGGAGAGAAGCAACTTAGAACTGAGGAGAAATTTCCTGACAGTGAGGACAATTAATCAGTGGAACAGAAGTTGCCTTGAGAAGTTGTGAATGCCCCAATACTGGAAGTCTTTAAGAAGAAGTTGGGTAGCCACTTGTCTGAAACGGTATAAGGTTTCCTGCCTAGGCAGGGAGTTGAACTAGAAGACCTCCAAGGTCCCTTCCAACTCTGTTATTCTATTCTATTCTATTCATCCTATCCTATCCTATCCTATCTACAAATGTACATAACAGTCCATCTAACGAATAGGATCCTCGGCTATGTGAAGAGTATTTTTTAATGATTTTTCACCAGCTGTGTATTTTCATGCTCTTATTTTTTTGTGCTGTATGTGTGTGAGTGTGTGTGTGTGGGGGGGTGTATATACTGGAAGTTTTAAAGAACATGTTGGATAACCATTTGTCTGAAGTGGTGTAGGGTTTCGTGCCTAAGCAGGGGGTTGGACTAGAAGACCTCCAAGGTCCCTTCCAACTCTGATATTCTAAATTCTAACCAAGGAGAGAAGCAACCTAGAATTAAGAAGAAATTTCCTGATGGTTAAAACAATTAATCAGTGGGATAACTTGCTTCCAGAAGTTGTGGAAGTTTTTAAGAAGAGACTGGACAGCCATTTGTCTGAAGTGGTGTAGGATTTCCTGTCTAAGCAGGGGGTTGGACTAGAAGACCTCCAAGGTCCCTTCCAGCCCTGTTATTCTGTTAAATATGGCCTGGCCGTATTTGGGGGTGGGGGGGCTCCCCAATTGTTGACAAAGGAAGAAGAAAGGCAGAGAGTTATTGAGAGAGTTATTTCTCTCAATGAGTTTCATTCTCTCCCCCCCCCCCCCCCTGTCTTTCTCTGCAGGGATAATTTATACCGGATCAGCTTGGAATCTGCTGCGGCTGGAGAGATGCGGTACCATCGGGTGAGTTGGCTGAAGGTTTCCCTCCTGTTGGAAAATCGGAGATTAAAAAGACAACAATTGTAAAGAACGTTATTATTGCATTTTGGCCTATTGGTTACAGCTGGCTTTGCTGACTGAGCTAATCACTAGAAGATGGTGAGTTCTAGTCCTGCCTTAGGCGTGAAAGCTGTCTCAGTGACTCTGGGCCAATCACCAGGAGACAGTGAGTTCTAGTCCTGCCTTAGGCATGAAAGCTGTCTGAGTGACTCTGGGCCAATCACCAGGAGACGGTGAGTTCTAGTCCTGCCTTAGGCGTGAAAGCTGTCTCAGTGACTCTGGGCCAATCACCAGGAGACAGTGAGTTCTAGTCCCGCCTTAGGCGTGAAAGCTGTCTCAGTGACTCTGGGCCAATCACCAGGAGACGGTGAGTTCTAGTCCCGCCTTAGGCGTGAAAGCTGTCTCAGTGACTCTGGGCCAATCACCAGGAGACGGTGAGTTCTAGTCCAACTTTAGACAGATAAAGTGAAAAGTTGTGTTGTGTTACAATTACAGCAAGTCCAACAAATTCTCAATAAATACAGTTTGCCTTCCATATACAACTGTAATTAACCCCCATTACCTTGACATGATTATTAATATTATTTTCTTACAGGCAGTCCTCAGCTTACAGCAGTACATTTAGTGACCATTCAAACTTACCAAGTCCCCGAATGACCGTTTTTCACACTTTGCAGCAACCCCACGCTCACATGATCCCAATTCAGACACTTGGGGGGGAACAAGTGTCTCGTATTTACGACCGTTGTAGCGTCCCGGGGGGTCACATGATCCCTTTTTGCAACCTTCCGACGAGCAAAATCAACAGGGAAGCCGCAATTCACTTCACGACCGTGCGGCTAACTTAAGTACTGCAGCGATTCCCTTAACAACGGTGGCAAGGAAGGTCGTAAAAGGGAGCAAAACTCACTTTGCAAACACCTCGCTTAGCGAAACATTCCTGAGTTATTATTTTTTTTCCAGAGCCGTTGTAACTCTGAACGGTCAATCAATGAGCATTTTAGCTGCCAAAGTTTTAGCCTGAATTTAGCATTATTCTCTACCTCTGTAGTCTTTTCCGAAGAACCTGGGAGAGGCAGCTGTGGGTGTTTAATAATATTAAATATAGGGTTGCAGAATGTAAGCTATTCCGAGTAAAACTACGGTTTGCAATTGACTGCTGGAGACCTTCTCCGTGCCGAGATACCGTTCAAGTGGTGCTCCAGATGCCATAAATGATTATTATTATTATTATTGTGATTCAATTGCAGCCCACCACCACTCAAAGAAATGGTTCCTTTCCTGTATAGTCTCTAAAACGCCTGTCCAAGTGGCATTAGAGAGGCATAACTGCCTTTTTTTAATTGCCGTTTTTCCAGAGTGTTGGGGCTGTTTTAATTCTCCCGTCGCTTACCGCCAATAATTTCATTTTCCAGTCGCTTCGTCACGTTTCAAACATTCACGTCCGCCTGTTTTAAAAAACGAATTATCCATTCCTCCTTCTTCTTCTTTTTTTTCTTATTTATGGAAGAGAGCTATCTTGACGGTTCTCTGAGGAACGGATCAGGAGGGGGCCTTTTTCAGAGCGGCTCACCCGAAAAACCTCATAAAAAGAAAAAAAGGCATTTCTCCACTCCCTCAAAGGGAATTTGGAGAAATATATTTGCTATGTGCATTTGAAACAAAATCTACCGTGTTTTGCATTTCGAGAACAATTCAAGCCATGTTTGCAAGACTGGATTAGCAAGCATGAGGAACAAATATGTACATACTCAAAAATATTTATATATAATATACGGTAATGTAATATGATACAATACAACACAACACAATATAATTAATATATATTGTACTATACACAATACATACATGCACATCAGTGCAGAATCACATCAGGATCAAGATCACATGAAGGGTCAATGCCACTTTATAAGGCCTTGGGAAGGCCACACTCGGAATATTTGCATCCAGTTTTGGTCACGACGATGTAGAAAAGATGTGGAGACTCTAGAAAGAGTGCAGAGAAGAGCAACAAAGAGGATGAGGGGACTGGAGGCTTAAACATAGGAAGAACGGTTGCAGGAACTGGGTATGTCTAGTTTAATGAAAAGAAGGACCAGGGGAGACATGATAGCAGTCTTCCGATATCTCAGGGGTTGCCCCAAAGAAGAGGGAGTCAAACTATTCTCCAAGGCACCTGAGGGCAGAAAAAGAAGAAATGGGTGGAAACTAATCAAGGAGAGAAGTAACTTAAAACTGAGGAGGAATTTCCTGACAGTGGGAATAATTAACCAGTGGAACAGAAGTTGCTTCCAGAAGTTGTGATGCCCCAACACTGGAAGTCTTCAAGAAGATGTTGGAGAACCATTTGTCTGAAATGGTATAGGGCTTCCTGCCTGGGCAGGGAGTTGGACTAGATGACCTCCAAGGTCCCTTCCAACTCTGCTATTGTATTGTATTGTACATGGAGGGAAACAAGCAGTGGGGGGACCCCAATGTTCCATTTTAGGGCCAGTGGTAGGTTCCAACCGGTTCGGACTGGTTTGGCTGAAACGGTAGTGGCTTGGCAGCCTGCGTCCCTGGTAACGGCAGCGATCCAGGCCTGCCACGTCCCCAAACCAGTTCTCCTACGGCAGTGCCATCTTGATTTTCAGTTCTGCGTCTGGCAGAACAATTTTCCTTACACACATTTAATTTATTTTTCATTTGTTAAGGTTTTGTGCATGCACAGACATATTTATGTACACATGCGCGAAGGTTTTGCACAGACCGAGCCAGTAGCAACCCACCCCTGATGCACATACATACATATACATATGTATATGTGGATGCATGTATGAATAGTGTGTGTGTGTATACACATACATATATATACATATATATACATATATATACATATATATATATATATATATATATTGCATTTGTGCTGATAAATAAATAACTTACCACCTGCAATGCTCCATGACAACTCCGTGAGATTCCAGCTGCTGGGCGGAGCATTGCGCAGGCGCCATACATTCATTCATTCATTCATTTATTAAACTCATATACCGCTCCCATTCCCAAAAAGGGACTCGGGGCAGTGCACAGGAAATTAAAAAAGCATATATAAACATGACAATATACAAAATTTAAAATCAAATTAAATTATTATTTTTTAATTGAAAAAGTTTTATACAAACAAATTTTCCCCCTTTTTACCCCCCCAACATATAATATAAATCACATACAAATACTGTACCCCCTCCCCTCCCCCGTCTTAAAATAAATTTCTCATTGTAAGAAATGTACCCCCTCAGCTCCCAACAATCATAATATAAATTCCTCTTAAAGTAACAATATCCCATTAACCCCATCTTCTAAATTAATTGAACATATATAAATCATGATATAAATTTCTCTTAAAGTAACCGTATCCCATTAATCCCATCTCTAAATTAGTTATACATATATATTTCCCCTCCCCACCCGTACCGGAGCCTACCCGGAGCACCGGATACCATTCCAGTATGGTGCTCCAGAGGGCCCACCCACCCACCCGATCTCCTTACCTGTCCTTTAAGCCTTTGACGCTTCCACGTACACGCATGGTGCACACAGCGCCTACGCGACGCTCCGCCGAACAGCTGGAGCGTTGCGGAGGCTTATGGAAGCGTTGCAAACAGATTGCAAACAACAGAAACCGAGAGCAATCCCAAAACAAAAGCTTCCCTAATTCTCAGCGGTGCGATGGAATTGTTCTTTTTTTTTGGGGGGGGGGGTGTTTTTTGCATCCCTGAAGGTGCATTGGAGCGAGTTTAAAATTTGCATTTTAAACAGTTGATTTATATTTTTTTCCTTAGCATACGCAAGGGCTTTATGAACACTGAGTATCCAGGAGTGGAATTTCAATAATTTAACAACCGGTTCTCTGCCCTAATGACTGGCTGGGTGGGCGTGGCCGTGGTGGCCGTGGCCAGGGGTATGACTGCAACCCCCCTGAGAGCAAAAACGGGCCACGGGGGATGCCACACCTCTCCACACCCTGTTTTGGGCCTAGTAGGCCTCTCTGCAGCCTCTTGAAAGCAAAAACAGGCTGTGGCGCAACCTCACACTGATTTATTTATTATTATTTATTTATTTTATCAAATTTGTATACCGCCCTATCTCCCCGAGGGGACTCAGGGTGGTGCACAGAAATATAAAAACATATACAGAACAATACAATATGTCACAAGTTAACATAGAATTAAATTAGGGATTCTGTGCTAAAAATTTGAATGAATAAGGTTAAAACCAATTAAAAACTTTACCCATTAAAATTAAGCCAGGCCGGCTTCTTGAAATAGATGAGCCTTTAATGCCCGGCGGAAGAGGCGTAGGTCCGCGATGGTACAAAGATCGGGGGGGTAGGTCATTCTAGAGGGCAGGCCCCGCCACAGAGAAGACTCTCCCCCTGGGGCCACCCGTCGGCATTGTCCGGCGGATGGCACCCTGAGGAGGCCCACTCTGTGGGAGCGGACAGGTCTAAGGGAGGTATGCGGTAGGAGGTGGTCCCGCAAATAGCCAGGTCCTATGCCATGGAGCGCTTTAAAGATGGTCAAAAGCACCTTGAAGCGCACCCGGAAGGCCACTGGCAGCCAGTGCAGCTCGCGCAGGAGGGGTGTTACATGGTACATGATACACCATTTTGGGTCCCAGGTAAGTGCAGTGAGCCTCCCTGCACTTACCTGGGAGCCAAAATGGGGAGTGTGGGGCAGAACAGGAAGGGGCGGGACCAGCCATCAATTTATCAACCGGTTTGGCCGAATTGATCCGAACCGGCTGAGTCCCACCACTGAGCGAATCGACCGGTTCACTTTGCTTACATAATAGTATACCATATCATAATATATGAAACATAAGACATACCTAATACCCGTATTTTTCCACTTTCTAATTTCTACTTCTGTTGGCCAACCGTTGCTAAAACAAATCCCCCGTTTGGAAATATTCTGTACTCTTCTTTGCCTTTTTATCCTTAATGTCAACCTATCCATTTCTGCACAATCTACTACATCTTCTTCAATGGGCGGTGTGTGTCCAGGAAAAATGTGTAAATCACCCGTTTTTAAAAATTGCATTTTAAAGTTGCAGATTCACCTCGTCCGATCAGATGCAGACAGATATAAACGTTAGGGTTTTAAAAAATAAATAAATTTAAAGACACCCCAGCCAGTTACAATTGGGGTTTGCAGTATTGTTATTATTATTTTATTTTATTAAATTTATAGACCACCCCCTCTCCCCCATGGGGACTCGGAGCGGTGCACAGGAAATTAAAAATCCAATAAATACAACAATATACAAAATACAAAATATTAAAACCGAATTAAATTACCCCTGTGCTAAAATCAATATTAAAACCAGTGGTATCAGTGGTAATGGCAGGGTGGGGGGGGAGGATGTATGTTGAGGGGTGGGGGTATGTTTTTAAGCTACCCAAAGTACTTTTTTCTTAATTGATGGGTTTTCTTTTTTTGTTGTTGTCGTTCTGCTCTTGACACAGAAAATGACCTGGCGATCGAATAAACACGACATCAACATCTGCCACATGAAGGGAAAGCACGAAGTAAGTAAACCATTTCCACTTCAATTGCCGTAGTGTGGGGTTTCCCGCCTGAGCAGGAGGGGGGGGGGTTGGACTAGAAAACCTCCAAGGTCCCTTCCAACTCTTGGGTTATTCTGTCCCATCCCGCTTATCCTCTTGGAAACCATAAGCAGACATCGGATGCAACTGCTGAAAAATGCAAAACAACCGAACCGGGATTGAATTTATGTTCTGACCCAGCTCTGTTAGGATAATTATCCTGATGTTGGGTTGACAACATCAGGATTATTAAAGGGTATATGTATCTTTAAAGACTATGCGGAATCTGATTGGCTGTGCTTCCCAGCTCAATCATAAAAGGCAGCTGGAAACACAGTTCATCCTTTTTGCTTTCCTTTGCTTCTTGATTGCCACTGAGGAAGGAGCTGAAACTGAAGACGGAAGAAGAATCATTGTTTTGACTGACTGTAAGATAACTGTGAATGAATGAATGAATGAATGAATGAATGAATGAATGAATGAATGATTTAATTTATAGACCGCTCCTCTCCCCGTAGGGACTCGGAGCGGTGCACAGGGAAAACTAAAACCACAATACAATAAATATACAAATACAATTAAAAACAAATTAAATCTGGGCCTGTGCTAAAATCCCCTTAACCTGCTAAAATACCCAATTAAAACAGCTAGACCCTGTAGAGAGAGGCTACCCAAGGCCGGCCAAACGGAAAAGATGAGTTTTTAGTTTCAGATGGAAGGAGCGGAAGTCCGTGGTTGTTCTGATGTCGGGGGGAAGGTCGTTCCAGAGGGCTGGGCCCGCCACAGAGAGAGCCCTTCCCCTGGGCGTCGCCCGCTGACAGAGTCTAGTGGACGGCACCCAGAGAAGTCCCTCTCTGTGGGAGCGAATCGGCCGTGAGGATGTATGAGGCAGGATCCGATCCCGGAGATAGCTAGGTCCCGAGCCATGGAGCGCTTTAAAAATGATGACTAATACCTTGAAGCGCACCCAGAAGACGACAGGCAGCCAGTGCAACTCGCGCAGAAGTGGAGTTATGTGGGCAGATCTGGAGGTACCCAAGATTGCCCGTGCGGCTGCATTCTGAACCATCTGAAGTCTCCGGGTGCACCTCAAGGGAAGCCCCATGTAGAGAGAGTTACAATAGTCCAGTCGCGATGTCACGAGAGCATGAGTGACTGTGCGAAGGGCGTCCCGATCCAATAGGGGGCGCAACTGGCGAACCAGGCAAACCTGGTAAAACGCCCTCCTGGCCACGGCTGTCACTTGATCTTCCATGGACAGCCGGGCATCCAGGAGGACACCCAAGTTGCGCGCCCCATCCACAGGGGCAAGATGTTCGCCCCCTATGGCCAGCGATGGAGTCAGCTGGTTGAATCGGGCAGCCGGAAACCACAGCCACTCGGTCTTGGTCGGGTTGAGCCTGAGTCCGTTACTTCCCATCCAGAAGTAACGGATTGTGGTTTTGGTGAAGAACTGTTTATTGTTAGAGGAGTTAGTATCACGGTTTGGAAGAAGTATTTTAGTTACATCAAGAGTAAAGACTATTTATTTTTTCTACTATCAGTGTTTGATAGTTCTTGTGTGGTTTAAGCAACGTATCTCTTGCTGTCCGGTGTATTGCACTATTCCGCCTGTTATTTTTCTAACGGGTGTGTTTTACCCCTGACAAGCTCCCAAAACACGAGAAACCCTCTGAAATGAACACAAAGATTCCTTTAATTCGGAGTGCCGGCAGCCCCGGCACATCTATTCATCTCCGCCCTCTGCCTTTTATCCCTAGAGCTAGGTTGGGGCTTCACTAGGAGTGGTGGCTCTTCCGTCCCAAGGACCGGCCCATAGATTTCCACTGCTCTCCTCTCCTCTGCCACATCTATTCATCTCTGCCCTCTGCCTTTTATCCCTAGAGCTAGGTTGGGGCTTCACTAGGAGCGGTGGCTCTTCTGTCCCAAGGACCGGCCCATAGATTTCCACTGCTCTCCTCTCCTTTGTCACATCTGTTCATCTCCGCCCTCTGCCTTTTATCCCTAGAGCTAGGTTGCGGCTTCACTAGGAGCGGTGGCTCTTCCGTCCCAAGGACCGGCCCATAGATTTTCACTGCTCTCCTCTCCTTTGCCCCATCTATTCATCTCTGCCCTCTGCCTTTTATCCCTAGAGCTAGGGTGGGGCTTCACTAGGAGCGGTGGCTCTTCTGTCCCAAGGACCGGCCCATAGATTTCCACTGCTCTCCTCTCCTCTGCCACATCTATTCATCTCCGCCCTCTGCCTTTTATCCCTAGAGCTAGGGTGGGGCTTCACTAGGAGCGGTGGCTCTTCTGTCCCAAGGACCGGCCCATAGATTTCCACCGTTCTCCTCTCCCTTCTCTGCATCTGCGCATCAGGCACCGGACTCAGCTGTTCCTCCTCTTCCTCATCAGCCACCTCCAGACGTGGGAGAGTAAGGGCTGACGGACGGCCCAGGCTCCACCTCTGTCTGTCTCTCTCTCTCTGACAGCCCCACTCCCTCTTCCCCCCACAGAGTTCTCTGGTTGCCTTGATACCAACCCTGGCTCCCACACCGACGCCAATGCCTCCTGATTCGGCTGCTGGAGGGTCTGGTAGCCGACAGGCTACAACAACTAATCACAATTAGCTGGTGGAGATGAGGAACGCTGGGCGTTTGACTTAGGAGAAATTTCCTGACAGTGAGAACAATTAACCAGTGGAACAACTTGCCTCCAAAGGTTGTGAATGCTCCAACACTGGAAGTCTTTTAAAAGATGTTAGATAGCCATTTGTCTGAAATGGTATAAGGTTCCTGCCCACGCAGGGGGTTGGACTAAAAGACCTCCAAGGTCCCTTCCAACTCTGCTATTGTATTGTAAATTACGACCGTCCACGACACACCAATGGAAATTCCACGTTCCATTACGGTCATAGATCAAGGACTACCTGTTTTTGTTATGTTAAATTTTTGATTGGGTTATCTGAATTGCGGATCCCTGCAGCTGAGATCCTGTTTTCAAGGAAAGTCCGCCTCTGCAGCTGGAATAAATGATGCATTTCTGGCAAATTTGTTAACAATTGTCATTTGGGGGCAAGCGTGGTTCCCACGCTAGCTCAGCCAAGCTGATAAACAGGAAAATTTCTTTGCTACTCCTGTAAGTACGAGAAAAAAAACCAACCACAACCAGCTGGAGAGCATCGTAATATGTGCAAACCGCTCCAGGGAAGGAAATTGAGTGTGTTTCACACCAGCCACCGAGAGTGGAGGTTGTGCTAAGTTGTTTTACGTGACCTTCTGCTCGCTTTCCCTCGGAGAAATCACCAGCAAATCCGAAGGAAATTGCAAAACCTGCCTGGCTGTAATGCCCAAATTTTGCGTTTCGGACGGTCTCTGAAACCTGCAATTATTTTGCAAGGCTCTTTTGGTCTCGTTGCTTGGGGAACACCCTGCTTTACAGCTTGGATGTCTGAAAGGAAGCGAAAAGTTCTCTGAGTTATATTTTTAAGACAGAAAGAAAGAGAGGGGGGGGGAAGAGAGAGAGGGAACGGGGAGGGAGGGAGGGAGGAAAAAGAAGAAGGGGAAGGGAGGGAGGTCCAGGAAGGCAGGCGAAGGAAGGAAGGGAGGGAGGGAGGGAGGGAGGGAGGGAGGGAGGGAGGGCGGAAGGAAGGAAGGAAAAAGGAGAAGGAAGGAAGGAAAAAAGATAAGGGAGAGAGGGAGGGAGGGAAGGAAAAAGAAGAGAAGAGAGAAGGAAGGAGGGAAAAAGAAGAGAAGGAAGGTAGGTAGGTCCAGGAAGGCAGGCAAAGGAAGGAAGGAAGGAAGGAAGGAAGGAAGGAAGGAAGGAAGGAAGGAAGGAAGGAAGGAAGGAAGGAAGGAAGGAAGATAAGGGAGGGAGGAAAAAAGATAAAAGAGGGAGGGAGGGAAGGAAGGAAGGAAACAAGGAAGGAAGGAAATAGGAGAAGGAAGGAAGAAAAAAGATAAAGGATGGAGGGAGGGAGGGAGGGAAGGAAGGAAGGAAGGAAGGAAGGAAGGAAGGAAGGAAGGAAGGAAGGAAGGAAGGAAGGAAGGAAGGAGAAAGGTCAGGGAGAAGAAGGAAGGGAAGGAAGGAAGGAAAAAGAAGGGAGAAGAAGGAATTGAAGAAAGGAAAAGTAGATAAGGGAAAGGAAGGAAGGAAGGAGAAAGATGAGAAGGAATAAAGGAAGGAAAAAGAATATAAGGGAGGAAGGAAAGAAGGTTCTTAGAGACACTACAAATACGTCCTTGACTTACAAGAGTTCATTTAGTGACCGTTCCAAGTTATAATGGCACTGAAAACAGTGATTTATGATTGCTTTTCACACATGACCATCACAGCATCCCCTTGGTCACATCATCCAAATTCAGACCTTAGGCAACTGGTTCGTATTTATGACGGTTGCCGTGTCATAAAAGGAGCACGCGATCCCCTTTTGCAACCTTTCCAACAAGCAACGTCCATGGGGAAGCCCGATTGGCTTAACAACCGTGTGACTAACTTAACCACCGTGGTGATTTTCCCTTAGTGACTGCAGCAAGAAAGGTCGTAAAATGGCGGGGGGGGGGGGGGGGGGGAGGGACTCACTTAACAACTGTCTCGCTTAGCAGCAGACTTCTCGACCTCCATTGAGGTCGTTAGTCAAGGAGTATCTGCATGTAACTTCTTGCGTCTTCTCTGTTGCACTCCAACGGAGATAGAATATTGATAAACATAGAATCGAATCGAATAACAGAGTCGGAAGGGACCCTGGAGGTCTTCTAGTCCAACCCCCTGCTTAGGCAGGAAACCCCTACAAAAGGGTTATGCAGATGTTTTGTGCATTTCTGATTTCAGGGCTTTCTTCACTTCTTTTTAAATATTTAAACCCCTTGCGGGGTTAATATGTAGGAAATATGGAAGTCGTCCTGGTTTTAATTTGGTTCAACTTCTGTTGTGGGTATATTTTGCCCCTTAACTGCCTTCGTGATCCGAGAGCAGCTATATTCATTGTTTTTCCTGGCAAGTCGGCAAAGGAATCTGCGCCATCACTTAAAGCCATCGCATTTTCACCCCATTTTCCCCATCTTATTACGACCATTTTGTAGACGAGGGGACAAAAGAGGAAGCCGGGGGGGGAAAGGAGAACAGGGATGGCCGACGGCCAACATGGGGTTTTAATTCAATGCACTCCAATGGTGGCTTTTCTCCCAAGAAAATGAAATCCTTTTGCGCAAAACTAGAATAGGAGAGGGAAGACTGTGAGAATTTAGTGAGGTGTTTTTCAAAATGGGTAATTTTGTGAGGGGTGGACTTCAAGTCCCAGGATTCCTCAGGCCGCATGTTGAAGTTGAAGGGCATCCATCTCAAAGCTTAGTGGCCTGGGGGATTCTGGGAGTTGAAGTCCACATATAAGGAGCTAAGGAGAAATTTCCTGACAGTTAGAACAATTAACCTCTGGAACAGCTTGCCTCCAGAAGTTGTGAATGCCCCAACCCTGGAAGTCTTTAAAAAGATGTTAGACAGCCATTTGTCTGAAATGGTATAAGGTTCCTGCCCACGCAGGGGGTTGGACTAGAAGACCTACAAGGTCCCTTCCAACTCTGCTATTGTATTATTGTATCTTAAAGCATGCTGGCGAATTTTGGAGGTGAAAATCCTTACATCTTAAACTTAAAGCCTGCCGACTGGGGAATTCTGGGAGGTGAAGCCCACCCATCTTAAACCATGCTGGCTGGGGAATTCTGGGTGTTGAAGTCCACCTATTTTAAAGGATGCCACTGGGGAATTCTGGGAGTTGAAGTCCATCCATCTTAAAACATGTTAGCTGGGGAGTTCTCGTAATCAAAGTACAGTCATCTTAAAGCATACTGTCTGGGGAATTCTGGGAGTTGGAAGTCCATCCATTTTAAAGCTTGCCGATTGGAGAATTATGGGAGTCAAAGTCCAGCCATCTTAAAGCATTCTGGCTGAGGAATTCTGGGAGTTGAAGTCCATCCCTCTTAAAGCCTGCTGGTTGGGGAATTCTGGGCTTTGAAGTCCACCCATCTGAAAGGATGCTGAATAGGGGATTCTGGGAGTCGAAGTCCACCCATCTGAAAGGATGCTGACAGGGGAATTGTGGGAGTTGAAGTCCACCCTTCTTAAATCCTGGCCTAATCCACACCATCAAGCTTGCAGACTGACGCCTAAATTGTTTTAATTTGGTTTTTAAGGGGTAAGAGTTTTAGGATTTTTTAGCACAGGGTTATTAGTATTTAATCGGTTTTTAGTATTTATCTATTGCTATGTTTTATATTTCCATTTTAATTTCCTGTGCACCGCCCCGAGTCCCTTCGGGGAGAGTGGCGCGGTTTATAAATATAAATAAATAAATAAATACATACATACATACATACATACATACATACATACATACATACATACATACATAAATAAATAAATAAATAAATAAATAAATAAATAAAGGATGCTGACAGGGAAATTGTGAGAGTTGAAGTCCACCCATCTGAAAGGATGCTGAATGGGGGATTGTGGGAGTTGAAGTCCACCCATCTTAAAGGATGCTGACAGGGGAATTGTGGGAGTTGAAGTCCACCCATCTTAAAGGATGCTGACAGGGGAATTGTGGGAGTTGAAGTCCACCCATCTTAAAGGATGCTGAATGGGGGATTGTGGGAGTTGAGGTCCACCCATCTTAAAGGATGCTGACAGGGGAATTGTGGGAGTTGAAGTCCACCCATCTTAAAGGATGCTGACTGGGGAATTGTGGGAGTTGAAGTCCACCCATCTTAAAGGATGCTGAATGGGGAATTGTGGGAGTTGAAGTCCACCCATCTTAAAGGATGCTGACAGGGGAATTGTGGGAGTTGAAGTCCACCCATCTTAAAGGATGCTGAATGGGGGATTGTGGGAGTTGAGGTCCACCCATCTTAAAGCATGCTGGTTGGGAAATTCTGGGCTTTGAAGTCCACCCATCTTAAAGGATGCTGAATGGGGGATTGTGGGAGTTGAGGTCCACCCATCTTAAAGCATGCTGGTTGGGGAATTCTGGGCTTTGAAGTCCACCCATCTTAAAGGATGCTGAATGGGGGATTCTGGGACGTGAAGCCCACCCATCTTAAAACATGCTGACTGGGGAATTCTGGGAGTTGAAGTCCACCCATCTTAAAGCTTGCTGGCTAAAGAATTCTGGGAGTCAAACTCCCTCCATCTCAAAAATTTCCAATCTTGGGGAAAAAAACCAGCATTAAATCTTCCCCTAAAACAGCTACCCTCCCCTAATCCCCCCTCCCACCCACCCCAATTTTATTCCAGATGCATTGGACCCAATCCATTATCCAACCAATCAGGGAACACGCACCCTGCCTAAAATGCTCCCTGTGCCAAATTTGGAACTATGATGCCATCCCAATTCTCCCTACATTCCCCCACCCACCCTTAAATTTCCTTTTCGTTTCCACAGAAGATCGCGTACCTACGGCTGAATAGGTGTGGCCTATTTTGTGGGCGTGGCTTGGCAGTCATGTGACAGGGTGGGAGTGGCCACCTTTTAAAATATGGTGAAACTCATTTAACAACGCTCTTGCTTAGCAACCAAAATTTTGGACTCAATTGTGATGATAAATTCTTTCTTTCTTTCTTTCTTTCTTTCTTTCTTTCTTTCCTTCCTTCCTTCCTTCCTTCCTTCCTTTCCTTTCCTTTCCTTCCCGTTGGGTCACTGGCAGCGGCGGGCCAGATTTACTTCCAGGTACGCCGGTGGAACCCCCTCTCACCGGTTCTCTAAATTTCACCAACCGGCTCTCGCGAGCAGGTGCGAGCCTGCAGAAACCCACCACTGCCGCAAACGGCACCCTTCCCCCCACCCCACCCCGAGACCCCTTGAGATCTGCCATCCCACCCCCCTCTGGGACCAGACACTTCTGTCATCTCTGCAACCCGGCGAGGTGTTAATAGAATCTGGAAATTGGATTTCGCACTGATTACGCGATGTGTCTGTTCCGATCAACAGACCAGAAATAATTAATTACAAAAGCAATTAAGCCGGGCTGTTAATAAATCACACTGGATGTAAAACGTTTCCCCGGGAGGAGACTAGGCAGAGGGCCCAGGGGTGACTCTCAAAGACCACCAGAAAAGGGTCTTTTCCCCACCCCCACCCCGAGAGGAGAAAAGGCTGGGGATTAGAGGTTTTGTGGCTGAGACGCGCGCATCAGAGGTTCATAATTCAATTTGCGTTGGAAAAACGAGGGCCGTTTTATCGCGGCTGGCGCCCCGTGGCTTCCCACACCTGGAGAAGAGGTGATTTGTAGAGCATGAAAGTTGCTGTGTTCAGAAGGAAGGGAGGCCAGAAACCACACTCCCGCAGGGAGGGGACCGCCAGGATGGCTAATCTCTCCGCATCCCTGGAGAGGTGATGGGTTAGGACAGGGCGTTTGGAATCTTTCTGCTCAGAGGCAAAAGCAGATGTGCCTTCGAATTGAGCATCCTGGATCGGTGGAATTCAGCCGGGGCAGATTGCTTCACCAGGGACCCTGTAGAGCAGGGGTCTCCAACCTTTGCAACTTTAAGTCTGAAGGACTTCAGCTCCCAGAATTTTCCAGCCAGCTTTGCTGGGAGCTGAAGTCCTTCAGACTTAAAGTTGGAGACCTGCCCTGCTGTAGAGCGCAAGTGATCCACTCTGGCTAACGTTTTTAGTTTATTGTCATTGCACCTCCTACAATGAAATTTAATTAATTAATTAATTAAATTAAATTAAATAGGAGCCAGCCGTGGGCAGCAGCTGCCAAAAAAGCCAACACAGTTCTAGGCTGCATCAACAGAGGGAGAGAATCAAGATCACGGGAAGGGTTAATACCACTTTATAAGGCCTTGGGAAGGCCACACTTGGAATACCACGATGTAGAAAAGATGTGGAGACTCTAGAAAGAGTGCAGAGAAGAGCAACAAAGAGGATGAGGGGACTGGAGGCTGAAACATATGAAGAACGGTTGCAAGAACTGGGTAGGTCTAGTTTAATAAAAAGAAGGACCAGGGGATAGCAGCGTTCCAATATCTCAGGGGTTGCCACAAAGAAGAGGGAGTCAAACTATTCTCCAAAGCACCTGAGGGCAGAACAAGAAGCAATGGGTGGAAACTAATCCAGGAGAGAAGCAACTTAGAACGGAGGAGGAATTTCCTGACAGTGAGAACAATTAACCAGTGGAACAGACGTTGCCTCCAGAAGTTGTGAATGCCCCAACACTGCAAGTCATTAAGAAGATGTTGGATAGCCATTTGTCTGAAACGGTATAAGGTTTCCTGCCTAGACAGGGGGTTGGACTAGAAGACCTCCAAGCTCCAGAGGGAGCTATAAAGCTCTTCCAAAGAGGGGAGAGGGCAACCAATGATCCTTCGGACAATGACGTTGACCCTCTGGAGGGCTGTCCTATCTGCCCTGGTGCAATTGGCAAACGGTACACAGGTGCAATAAGTTAAAATACGCTCTATGGTGCAGCGGTAGAAAGTCACCAAGAGTTTTCAAATCGGTTGTCGTTTCCTGAGAAGTCTCAGGTCGTATCATCTCTGCTGGGCCCTTTTGACCAGGGCTGCAATGTGAGTTGCCCCAGGTAAGGTCCTCTTTTATGGCCACACCCAGAAACTTAAAACTGGCCACTTGCTCCAATCAGTCTGTATTGATAAGCAAGGGATGGATGTCTGATCGATTCCTTCTGTAGTCCACCATAAGCTCCTTGGTCTTATTGGTGTTAAGGACCAAATTATTGTCTCCACACCACGAAAGCAATCGGTCCACCTCATCTCGATAGGCAGACTCATCCCCCCTGGAGATGAGCCCCACCAGTGTTGTATAATGTGGTGAACCGAAGGATAGCCTCAAGGTCACCCCCCAAAAATGGCGCTTAATGCTGCACTAGTGAGGTCACACTTGGGATCCCGTCCCCAATTTAGAATAGAATAGAATAGAATCTACAAGGTCCTTTCCGCATTGGAAAGGACCTTGTAGGTCATCTAGTCCAACCCCCTGCTCAAGCAGGAGACTGGGATGTAATCCATCAGGTCCTGGTGATTTATATTCATCAAGATCAGGCAGGTGAACTTAGAGGGCTAGAGGCTAAAACACATGAAGAGCATTTGACAAGGTAGACCATAACCTACTACTTGATAAAATAGAAAAAATGTGGGTTAGACAGCATCACCACCAGATGGATTCCCCAAAGAAGACGGAGTCAAGCTATCCTCTAAGGCACCTGGGGGCAGGACAAGAAGCAATGGGTGGAAACTTATCAAGGAGAGAAGCAACCTAGAATTAAGGAGAAACTTCCTAACAGCGAGGAGAATGAATCAGCTTGCCACCAGAAGTCATGGGTGCTCCAT